>PVHP010011229.1:0-46213 GCA_004024765.1 Zapus hudsonius | reverse complement strand
CACGGCAACTCTTTGATAGTCAGCCATGCAGATTGGCTTTAGAGAGATAAAAATTTACACAAGAACATTAAGTTTTAAATATCTGTGCATTAATGTGAGCAAGTGCTAAATATTCATAGTAAATGAGAAAAATTAAAAGTACTGTTGCAGTCAGCTTTCTAGTTGCTGCACAGGAAGAACCCAAACAAAAGCGGCTTGTAGAGGAATGGGTTTATTTGGCTTACGGACTCGAGGGGAGACTCCATTCTGGCAGGGAAAACAATGGCATGAGCAGAGGGCTGGACATCACCTCCGCCACAGCACTGCAAAGAGTGGCAGGAAGGTGTGCCAAACTCTGGCAAGGGGAAGCTGGCTTATAACCCCCATAAGCCTGCCCCCAACAACACAGCTTCATCGAGGTTGTAAAACCCAAACTGCCATCAGCTGAGGATCGATCTATCAGAACACATTCAATTGTTTGTGGGGGACACCTGTATCAAACCATGACAAGTACAGTATATATTTATCCCATCATGTTGTTTAAGAACCTTTTCAAGTGTACATGTTTCAACTCATTTTTGTATGGAAATAATAAAAATTAATTTTTGAAGCAGATAAACATTAATACACTCTGGGAGTAAAAAACTTTGAAAATTCTGCAAAAATATTTTCTTCTGTTTTGTGAAGGTCTGTACTCTGAATAATTGCATTAACTACAAATGAAAATATATGGATTCTTCTAATTTCAGAACGTCACAAAATGTTATGTTGCCAGGGAAGAGTTTAAATAATAAATAACTTTGACAATTTACTCTAGAAAAAAAACCCTCAGGATATTCTAGTTTATGGCAACTTTTGTAGAATATGATTCTTTAGAAGTCACCATGTTTTAGTACCTATGTCTTCTGGAAGACATGGGTAAAAGAAAACATTTCATAGACGAAGCAGTAGTGCAGTGGTTAGAGCAAACTTCTTCAACAATTTGGTATAACGCAGAATTGGGTATGGCCCAAAAGATACTTGCATGGCCATAGTCACCACAGAATGACCAGAATATGAGATTGACACAGATGCCTTCAGCAAATGATGACAGAAATAAGATGACCTGCAGTGACATCGTGGACTGCAGCTCCGGCACCAAAAGGGTGAAATTAGCAGCAACATGGTGGAGACAGGTCTCTTTGTGCTGAGTGAAACAAGCCCAAAATGAAAGGTGTGTGCCCACATTCTCTTTCATGAAACCAGTTAATGCTACCTTGTCAAGTATAGAAAGGAATAGTAGTGACTGGAGACAGTGATGCATTGGAGCTTTACAGAAGGGAAATGCCAAAATAATTTTGGGACTAAAGGAATAAAAGGGAGTATATTAAACATGAATGAACAGGTATGGACATAATCAGTAAATTATTGTGTCCGTGTATGAAAAATCACAGTGAATTCCATTAATTTAAACAATAAATATGAGCTAATAATTATAACAATAATTTTAAAGAATAGTTTGTGGATCCCCCTGTACAGAGAGTGTGCTGGTCAAGAATTGAAAATGTACTTTTAATGACTTCTCCTTGTAAGGATATGTGTTAGCATTGAAAAATTTATACACACTTTGTTGAGTTCAACATTTATCAAAATAATAAATGCATGATGTTTAATTTCAAAGTTATATCACACTTAAGTCTTCCCAAATGGTAACAATGAAGTTCACATCATGAGAGAGGTATGAAATCATGTAGATTGAAAGAGTGAAGGTCAGATCATCCTGCAAACTCCTGGCCTGCAGGTGACACATGCGATTTGCATCCAGGTCTATATCACCTGTGATGGACTTAAAACATCCACAAAGCATCACAGTCAAAAGCATAAAAGTACAGTTGTTTCTATTATGTAAAAATAACTTTTACAATCACATTTGCTTCTTCTTTCAATTTTTCATTGTTTATTACCTATAATCCCTGTCTGTTTTTTTTTTTTTTTTTGCTTTTATTTCATAGATACTTTTCTGAGAAGGTAATGGGTAACCAGTAAGGGAGAGGACCCAGGAGGGAACACCTTGCCTATCTGTAGTTTAGCATCCAATCCAGCCATCCAATCAGCTCTCTTGCCCCCTACTCCTAATTCAACCCCTAGCTCTGACCCATTAGCTCTTCCTCAGACTCACAATTAGATTAGAAACAGATCCTCACCAGGTGGGCAAGGCCTCTTTGTGGATTTTAACCTTTCCTGAACTTCCAGGTCCCTGCTCTGGCAAGCCCCCCAAACCCCATCTGGCCCTATTAGGCTAAGAGAGGGGGTGGGGAGGGATTCTTACCCTTAATTTCAGGCTGGCTCTCTACCCCCTCCTACTTTTCATATGGCAGGAGTTCTCTGTATTTTCTTCTCTTTCCTTCTCTTAATCTAATAAAATCTCTCTAATTATTACCCTCTGTTATATGGATTTATTCTTTAAATATTTCTAAGACAAGGAACTGGAACATCTCTAAAATTGGTGATTCATTGGCATTTGCAAGGAACCCCAAAACTCCCATTACACTTTCATTATTTATTGGTGAATTTAAATACATGTATTTCAATTCTTGCCTGATTCTTTTAGCTTTCATTTTTATTTCTGAATTATTTTTTTACATATTGGTATGCATTGTTGGTATTCTACTATGTAAAGAAATTTTGAAGAAGTTTTGTATTTGATAATAACTTGTTGGATCTACTTTTCATCTGATGGTTTTTAGGAATATATTACAAGTCACTAGTCGTAAGGTTCTGAGCAGGTTGCTTCCAGAGGATGGTGGAGATGTTTGCCCAGCAGAGTGAGTGACATGGTCCAGTCTTCACTTACCAGTGAGCTCACTGTGCAACTAAATCCATCATACTTAGGGCTCATGACTAATGTGATTCCCTGTGTCCTGCAGAGCTTCTCTCAGACCTGGGGAACTTTCTTTACCCTTGTGAGGTAACAATGCCATTTGGATTAAAGGACAGTGGTAATTAGTGTGATTCATTTAGACAGCAATTCACATATGTACACCTAATTAAGTATATATAATAAATCATACATTCTTGCTTAAAATTGCATATATTTTCTTACTTTTTCACAATAGTGATTGTGTGTGTCATATGTGTGGTGTGCCTGTACAATGCACACACACATATGTACAATGCACATGCACATATGCCTGTACAATGCACACACACAGGCGTGCGCACATATTATGTGTGTGCAGATGCATACCCCATGTGCACATACGTGATTGCAATCATCACAGGTATTTCTCTGAGGCAGAAATTGACCTGCCTGGACCAGATCCATGCTCTGTTATTGGACTGGATTTATCAAAATGTTTAATCAAGTTTATCACAAAGAAGAATCACTAGAAATGTTCATATCAGTTCAAGCCCTAGAATACTGGATTTATATCGAGCTACCCTTTGCAGTTTCCTCAGAATTGATCCACAGTGATTTTCCCAATTAAAAAATTGTGTGAATGTGTCAAAAAGCTATGGAGGAAAAAAAGTGTTTTTTTCAGGCACTGAAGTAAATAAGGCACAGCCACAACTATTCAAATCCCAGCAAATGCCTGCAATGGGTAGATAGTGGAACAATGCCTTTAAGAAGAATGACAAGAATGTTTTGGGTATTGTTCTTGTTTGCAAAGCAGTTTTCCTAAGCATAATGCTGGTTTTGCGAATTTAGTAGTTGTCCTTGATGAAATTCCACAATGTGAAGAAAGAGCAACATTTAAAACAAAATTTAAAAATAGAAACCATGCACGCATGCTCTCTGCATGTGCATCAAAGCCTATACACAAGTTAAACTAGCTTGCATGTGATAATGACTATTCTGTACACTGTCCTGTAGAGAGAGAGATTTGTGCAGAAAGAGACAGGTCATGTAAATGATCTTTTGAACTTTAATTAAGGAATTCTCTACCAGAAAAGAAAGTATTTATCTTAATGAGTCCTTTGGCATCCACATCATAAAATCATTAAACTTCGAATGCCACATAAGTCAAGGACATGTTAAAAATTTATCACAGTTTATATATAGTCAGTGATTTTCTTTAATGGAAACACAATGTAATGGTAAACCTCATGATTAATAGACTTAAAACTAGGCTGGACCACATAGTGAGATCCTGACTCAAAATATAATGTGGGGGGAGGGTTATGGAAGAATACTAAAGGACTCCTGTACCAACAGCAGCTAGTGAGAGGAAAAGATTTTGGCTCATAGTATCCAACTACAAGGCATTTAGGATCCTTTAGGATACCCCTGGATGAAGGGGATATTAGCCTAGAATATATAGTAAGAGAGACAGAGATAATAAGACTCCAGGATTAACTCTACTGGCATTAAACCCAGACAGCCCAGAGTGACCTATGCTGTACTCCTCATAAAATTCAGAGTGATTTTTTTTAAAAAAACCAAGGACACACTGCTTATTCTAAAGCAACAAATTGTGTCACTAGTCTGGAGAGTAGTAGCTGAAGTCTGAGACCCATTGTAGGAAGGAGTATTATACTCAGTACCACTTAACTCCATAAATCGTCCAAGAAGGGAAGTTTGCTGGGACACTGGGAAGACTTGCCCAGAGTCAGACAGGAACCTTGGATCTGATTAGCCCAACAGGAAGCCAGGGATGGAAGTGATCTTGCACTAACTAGAATCATTCCAGAACTAGGGGGTTGTTTCACTAGCTGCTGTAAGAGCCACTCCATGGTGAATACCAACCATGTGCTTTTCTTCAACTGAAACAGCCTTGACCATGGCACAACAGTTTGATGTATAGTCAGTCATACCTATTTGCAAGCGAAGCATGAACACATGGCTGATGGATGCTGGCTTATAATAGCCTGAGAAGGAGGAAAAGTTGAAGGGCTACCCTAGCTCCTGCATAATTCATGGGTCAGCCAAGAGACCATGGACCCAAACTCCCTGTGTTCTAAGTGGCTCCTTCCACAAGTGCTGCCCAAGTTAAAGGCCCAGAAAGCATGCATGCCTGTGTCTCCAACCCAAAGTTGTTCCCTGGGAAACTGCAACAGGGATCATTGTGATTACCTTTGCTTTCATTTTTCTGCTCTCACACCTGAAAACACTCTGAAGTTACTCAAAATCACAGCGTTCCTCCTTACAACAATAGCTACCTTCATGGTCTTCTGATTGATGTCAGTCTATAAGCTCAATTTTCTGAAGGTAACTAAAGGGAAAAATATAATCACAGCATATCTATCTATGTCTATATCTATCTATCTATCTATCTATCTATCTATCTATCTATCTATCTATCTATCTATCTGTCTGTCTGTCTGTCTGTCTGTCTGTCTGTCTGTCTGTCTGTCTGTCTGTCTGTCTATATGAGAGAATGAGAAGAAAATAACAGTATATTCTAGGCTATAGAACTAAAAAATAAATCTCTGTTCTCTCTAAGCTATTTTGACTCTGTTATATTCTTGTCACAGTGCAATATGAATTGAGAATTTCTGAATTTTAGAACTTCTAAAAAGACAGTTAAGACATCACAAACCTAAAGGTAGCATGAATGAAGATTTCCATTCCAGGTTTGGAACTAGAGGACATAATTTTGGACAAATGGAAAAGGTAATCAACATCCCTATTGCATGCAATGCTTATGATATATTGAAGAGGAATACTTTACTCCTCTTCCATATCTGCTGTAAGGTTTAGGTGAGTGCTTGCAGAAAACAATCATGGAAGCATGTAATGAGACCTGCAGAATTGTAACTATAATGACTGCACTGTGATGCACTATGATGTAATTCACCATGATGTCATGCACTCTGATGCAATGCACTATAATGTCATGCACTGTGATGTAATGCACTATGATGTAATGTACTGTGATGCAATGCACTATGATGCAAAGCACTATGATGCAGTGCACTATTATGTAATGCACTATGATGTCATGCACTATGATGCATTGCACTATGATGCAATGCAAAATGATGTCATGCACTACTTTGTCATGCACTATGATGCAATGCACTATGATGCAATGCACTATGATGCAATACACTATGATGTAATGAACTATGATGCAATGCAAAATGATGTAATGCTCTATGATGTAAAGCACTATGATGAAATTCACTATGATGCAATCAATGCACTATGATGTCATGAGCTATGATGTCATGCTCTATGATAGTGTGCACTATGATGTCATGCAGCATGATGTCATGAACTATGATGTCATAAACACAATGCCATGCACTATGATGCAATGTGCTGTGTTGTAATGCACTATGATGTAAAGCATTATGATGAAATGCACTATGATATAATGTGCTATGATGTCATGAGCTATGATGTCATGCCCTATGATGTCATGAGCTATGATGTAATGCCCTATAATATCATGCAGCACGATGTCATATGCTATGATGTCATGCGTCATGCACTAAGATGTCATGCACTATGATGTTATGGACTATGATGTTATGGACAATGATGCCATGCACTATGATGCAATACTATGATGTCATGCACTATGATGTCATGCACTCTGATGCAATTCACTATGATGCAGTGCACTATGATGTAATACACTATGATTTCATGAGCTCTGATGTCATGAAGTATGATGTCATACACTAACTTGTCATGCTCTATGATGTCATGCACTATGATGTCATACATGCTCTATGATGTCATGCACTATGATGTCATACACTAAGATGTTATGCTCTATGATGTCATGCACTATGATGTCATGAGCTATGGTGTTATATACTATTATGTCATGAACATGATGTCATGCACTATGATGTCATGTGCTATAATGTCATGAACTATGATGCCATGGACTATGATGTAATGCACTATGATGCAAAGCACTATGATGTAATGCACTATGATGTCATGCACTGAGATGTCATGCAGTATGATGTCATGCATTATGATGTCATGAGCTATGATGTCATGTAGCATGATGTCATAAGCTCTGATGCCATGTGCTACGATGTCATGCACTGTAATGCAATGCACTATGATGTATTGCACTTTGATGCAATGCACTATTATGTATTGTACTATAATCCTGGCACTACAAAGCTGAGATTCTAGACCAGTGATTCAAATCCCAGCTTTGGCATTCTTTTAATGGCCTAGGGTAATCAAGTAAACTAGCAATTATTGTTATTCCCTAAGAACTGTAATTATTTATGAGAAAACATTCAGCAGTTTTAAAAGAATAGATTGTGTGAAGATAAATACATTTGTTAGCATATTACATATCAATATCACATTATAAATAGCACATTCAGTACTCTTGAAAGAATAGGATTTTAAACTTTTTGGTTTTAATTTCAACTCTATGCCTGAAGGGATAGATGGCTTCACCTTTGCTGGTGTTACATGGTAACAGCAACTTAAGAGTATTCATGTATCCCCTTCTAGTAATCTCAGGATGTGCCCCAGGTAAGCTTGTCAGTACCTTCCCTTCTCCATTCTGAGTCATTAGGAAGACAGTAAGATGTCTGGCATGTTTATTGCCAATTATTTCAAAGAGTCTCTGAAAATGAATGAAAATCCAATGTAGATGTTGGCATGGTAGGATTACTCCCAGGGAACAAGAATGGGTGAAATTAATAATACCACTAGTTCATCTGTTAGTAAAATTAGGGAAGCTATGAGGACAGGCAACCTCAGAAAATGGAGTAATTTCATTATAATGATAATGTCTAATTCTCTCCCTCTCTCCCTCTGCTTTATTGAGGCAGGGTGTCTCACTCAATCCTGGGCTGACCTGGACTCACTCTGTAGCCCCATACTGGCCTTCAACTCCTGGTTATCCCCTTAGCTCAACCTCAAAGAACTGTGATTAAAGTTGTGGGGCCACCACACCAGGCCGATAATGATATATATATTTTTTAATACAAGGGAACATGACAAAAAAAAGAAAAACCTCATGCTTTTCCATCTTGAATTCTATTATATCCGCCCACACCCCCAATATAATCACACTATAGAAACATCTCTTCAGCCTGATTAATTTCTCAAGGGAGTTTGTTTCCAGCAAGGCAAAAGCACTTGCTAATTCCTTCGGGCACTCATTACAGAAATAAATGATTGAACATATAGTAGCCACAACATCATATCGGCCACTGGATACAAGAGTGAATAATCAAACATAGAGTAGCCATGGCATTAATTTCAGGAAGTCACACATTTTAAGAAAAAATTAATCATGCTATAAAATCCAGGCACAAAACTTGTCATTTCAAGTTGAACAGGGTCATTACAAAATCAAACCTTTAACTTCACTTTTTTTTCTGAAGAGAAATTCCAGTGAGTTATAAGGGTAAAACAAAAACAATATTTGAATTGAGAGAAAAAATCTTTTTAATCCAAGCAAAGGACTATTAATCTCACTTAACCTCTATCTATATAAACATTCTTCCCTTAAAAGGCATGATATCATTTAAGAAGAAAAGCATAATTAAAGCAGGACACAGAATTGGCCCTGAACAGTACCTGTAACTGCCCAAATATGCATGTTTACTTAGCGCATTATATAATGAAGAAAATAAGCAATGAAATATATGTTATTAACATTTTCACTTGATGAAAAGAATGCTTGAAGATAAATAAAAATCATTCTTAATCGGGCTAGAGAAATGGACTTGTGGTCAAAGGTGCTTGCTAGCAAAGCCTGAATGCCCAGAACCCATGTAAAATAAATAAAAGTATTTTAAAACTTTTTTAAATATACTCAAAGTGTCAATCTGACTTGGTAAATGAAGAAGACTCATCTACTATTTGAGTCTCGTCCCTAGAGTTCATTTGTCATAGACTTGATTCCCAGTGCCACAGTGTTGAGTGAGCGGTCCTTTTTCAGGTGATTAGAAGGGAGGGGCTTGGTGAGTTAATGTCTTTGCTATGAAGATGAGTTTATTATTCATTATTGACAAAGTTGTTCGTAAAATAAAAAAGTATCTCTTCCTTTTTTGTTGTTGTTTGTTTGTATTTTTTAGAAGGCAGCTAGAGCCCTGGACAGCCAATTACACCAACAAGCCATTGGGATGATGGCTGGCATTCTGGCAGGAGATGAACCACCCCTGGCCTATCATATAGGGCCCAAAGGAAACCTGTGAGAAAGTGACAAGATAAACCAGAGACCTATCACCACAGCAAGTCAGATAACACATGAGAGGTCAATGGATACAGACACCAACGGTACCCAACACTATCCAAAATAGAAGTCCAGAGACACTTAAGACCTCAACAATAAGGCAGACTTAAAACTCACCCACCATGACTCAGGGATCTGAGCCAAAAAGAGGGCAGAAAGAATGTAAGAGCCATGGTGGGAGGTAGAGAATATCCAAAGACATTGTCCCCTTCAGTAATAACACAAAGGTGGAAAAACTGGTTCATAACTCCTACCCATGGACTGATCTATTATGCCCAGAAAGGAGGGCCCCCAGTGGGATGGGGACAGAGAGGAAGGAAATGGGGGTACCATCATAAGATTTGCTCATGCAGTAAAGATATTCTTCCTCTCTTTCTCTTCTCCCCCTCCTTCTGCCTCCCATCTCTTCACCATAAGATGGCATGACAAGAAGACCCTTGTCAAACAGATTCTGTGTCCTTGCCCTTGCCCTTCCCTGGCTACAGAACTATAACATAAATCTCTGTTCTTTGTAAACTACTTTGCCTCTGTGATGTTCTTATCACAGGGCAATAGGAATTGAGAATTTCTGCAAGATATGATAAACATGTGAATTTTAAATATATAGCTAAAATGTAACTTTATTATTTTCTGTTTTATATTCAACATAGAATAAGGCCTGTAGTCTAGAAAATTATCCACTGGAAAAAATAATAACTTAAAGAAGTTTTGTCACCTTGGTGAGGCAAGAAGGACTGTTTCCGATGTGATGCTTGGGAAACTTTGCATTGAAAAGTTATTTAAACACACAGCAGCTTTTCTAATAATCTTAGTTTCAATTCAATGCCCAAGTTGATTCTTAGTAAATAAATGAAGGAAAAATTAAAGCTCCCAAGCGATCACCATGATTTTGTATTCTAATAATGTATTTCAAAATGTAAAAACACACACACATGCAAACCATGAGAGTGTCTGGAATACGAAACAGGCTTGTCAGGTGGAGGCTAATGGCATTCGAAGAAGACACGAGGCTGCATGTGAAGCCGTGCTTACCCATTGGTTATCTGTCTTATTCACTCATATTCGAAAGTGATGCAAGCACTCTCTCTAAGGTGCTCTTTACACACATTGTTATATATGTTTAATTTGAATAAATAGGTTTAAATTGCACCACCTTCCCTAGGCCTTATGTGATTTTAAATAAATGATTAGGAATTTATTGGATTCTCTCTATTCTATTTTCAAAATCCAGAATTAAAGCCCATGACCCTGGGAACCTTCAATAAATATTTATTAAATGAATAAAATGGGAAAAGACCAATGCAATTCTCTAACTCAAACAATACAGTGAAGTGTTTTGCAATCCAAGGTGGGTTTATAATAAGAATTCATCATGAAATACATTATTGAGTGCCCAGGTGTGCACGACAGTACTGAGTAGAGCATAATGAAATCAGTTTGAAGTCAGTTCATTGGTATCCTATTAAGGAAAATTATAACTTTCAGTGACATTTTCAGAAATGAGGTTTTGATAGTTCACCAAACATATTCCTTACAGAATTGCACATTTTGTAGGGAATGAAAACAACCACAACCTTCACATAGATGATTTCAAAGCGCATAGACCACTAGGCATTAGTGTGCCCCCTGGAGTCGTGGACATGACAACAGGATGCTCAGATTGAACATAAAGTCAATCTTAGGTTGTCTCTCACAACTGTGCTATCCTTTTAATTAAAGCTTAATCAATGTGTGGCTAAGCTCTACTTCATTGTCAATGAGCAATTTCTGTGGTCCAAACTTCATCATCTTGGCTAGTAAATAAAATATGTCTCTCAGTAAGTGGAATTTTCACCATATGTTATGGGTATTGTTCGTATTGATATTATTGATTATTTTTGCAAATACTGCCATCGCTGTTATCCCTGCATAGTACACTTATCCCATTACATAGTGGAATATACCTGGCCTCTCTTTGAGTCTGCAGGGTCATATAAGGATAGTGTAGCTCCAACATTAGGTGACCCCATGTGATTTCTGCAGATGGTCAAAGATTAGTGTGGCTTCTTCTGAGCTTTCTTGGAATGTTCACACTTGAAACCAAGTCAGCAGATTTTCCAGGAAGCCCAAGTCTTTAGTGGTGCTTCTAAGGAGAAGTCCTTCTGTAAAGAACATAAAAACCAATGCCCCACCCTAATCTCTGTGCTGGTCTCAGATCAACACTGAGATCCATAAATGTCATGTTGGAATTGGCTCATCCATTTCTGCTGGACACACCAGAGCCAGTTGTATATCACCCCTCTGAATCTTGCCAAAATTGTAGATTCAAAGAGGGATTAATAATTTTTGTTGTTCCTATGGAAGAACCTACTACCTCTAACATCCCTCCTTGCTGTTGGCATTTTGGAGGGCAGCAATCTACAACTGGGTCATGGAGCTTTGGAAATGTGTGTATCATTTCTTACAGAGATGGTTGTTTGCACATGGATGAATGACAAAGTCCACACACGGCATAAGAGTTGAGAAACCTAAATAATTCTAATATAAAAAAGCAGTTCTGAATTGGTTGGTGATATAAACATCCCACTGTCTTTCTACTTTTATTGAGAATTCATTCTTCAAAATTTTTATATTCCATGAATATTGTGAAGAGGAAAAAATTTAATTTGTTATAAATTTCAAACCGGTCAGAGATGAGAACAAAAATCAAATGGTAGGAACTGCAATTGTAGTTTCTCCTCAAACTTACTGTGCAAATGTGACAGAAATATGAACCATCAAATCTAATTTCAATCATCTATGAAATAGGCAGAAAGGTTAAGTGAGGAACCTAAATCAAACCCATAGGATGGCGCTGTTTTCATTTTCAATAACAAGTCTTCCCCCTCCTGTAGTGGGCAGACATTACTGAAAAGTCATATAGCTGCCAAAAGGTGCTGAGAATAAGGGGCTATTATGGGCTCACCTGTAAAGGGGACATTTCTCTCACTCCCTCCGAAGCTCAGGAACATTAGCAAAAGGAAGCTAAAAGAATGTGAAGAGCTGAGCCCTGGGGAGATGTGCTATGAAGTGACATGTTCTGAACATAGCATGGCCTTTACATTCATTAATACACAGCAGCTATAGATTTCTCCACAGGAGTAGGTCCTAGAACCTTCTGTCATGGGTGGGGGAGGGCATCACAAGATTCCACTCCCCCCCCACAGTAAGGGAGGTCATCAAAAATGATATGAAAACAGTAGCAGAATTGCTCTGAAAGGAGAGTTTTAGTCGGAGTGGAAGGGAGTGAAAAGGAACGATGAAGGGTGACTATGTCAAAATATATTCTATGCATGGATGAAATTGTCAGAAGGAAGAAAGAAGAGAATAGCACTTATAAATTCAAAGTCGTGCCATCCTAAAATAGAGAGTGCAAGCCAGAGGATCATGTGACTTCTGCACATCATACATGATCCATTTTCCAACAGTGTTCCTCGATGTCACCACCAAAATCACAGGACACATCAATGTCACCTTCCTACAGGTGAAAAACTACGATTTCAAACATTCTCCCAAAAATATAAATTTAGAATGCAAAGATTTATGAGGGAAGAAAATTAGATTAAAATGGCATTGGTGGTCTTCTCAGAGACAGATTCCTAATAGTTGGAAACCATTCATGTCAAGAGAAGATACTTGTTATTTTTTCAGAAGGAAACATCGCACAGGGTCTGTAAGAATAAAAATGTTTCCCTGAATAACTCATGAAAACAAGGCTTCCTTCAGAAGGTGGAGTTTTTATCCTTCTTTTAAAAATGGTTCAATTCAGGGAGGATAAAGACTAGAAGAATTTCATTAAAACAAAGAATAAAGCAAAGCGGTATCTCTTTGCTTACATTAGCTTTCACCCCACAGGAATATCACTTTTCTTTCACTTTAGCTGCATTTCTTCCTTTCACTTTTGTTCTCAAAAGAGAAATAAGGTTTGTTGTTTTTTTTCAAGTGTTTCATCATGTACACTACTGCTAAAAGGCTAAATTCTTCCAGCATGTGCCTGGGCCTGCCTAGCTCATCAGACACTGCCCTGCATGGTCTTCACTACAGGATGGTGGAGCTCCCCAGGAAGGAGGGGGAAGAAATGCAGGGTGGAAGAAATCCACACCAGGATTGAAGAACGTGACTGAAGAAAACTATAATAGAAGCTTTCATTTTCTCAACCATTCATTTTCAAGAGCTTCTGGACGGCCTGGGCTCCTGATACAAGCGACACTCTGAGTTTAAAGAAATGACCAGGTGAATCTCTTCATTGAACCACACTAGGACGGGAGATAAAAATCTGAAATAAAAACGTGGATATTTTAGTTGTTTGTTACTATTTTTCTAACATATGTAATACATGCTCACTGAAAAAAAATTATAAAATGTAGACAGAACAGAAGTAAAAAGAACGTGTGATCCTCACCCTCGGCATCTCTTCACATATTTTAGTGAGTGTGCAATGCAAAACGAGCCCAAAGTGCCAACACTTCACCCTCTCTCATCCCTGCTTCTTAATATGACTGCTCATGATGCTCATCTTACAACAATATCATCTAAATAAATATGTTCTACCTATCCACAGTATTAGTTGCTATATTGTGTTCCTTTGAAGGAAATTACTTTAAAATGCTATTGCTTTCCTTATGTTTTTACTGCCCCCTTGATGGAACTGAAACTGATTTAAAGCTCTATTAAAAAAAAAAAAAACTTTTAGGACTGTGTGCTGAATGTGTAGGTCTGCAACAATTCATTCATCTAGAACTATGTGTTATAACCAATGACTTTGCACAATCACTATGCAAGTCCTGTAGAAGATACAAAATATTTCTAGTATCCACAACCCACCTAATGAAAATTGTACACAATTTCATCCTCCCAGAACATCTATAGACACTTGACCTTCCTCTTGTTTTTCATGTGGATTTCATATCAAAATCGAAAATTTGGCTCTTCCATCATATAAGTGGTTCCTTAGTTTTGATGTGGAGTTTATTGTGATGGATTGTGGCAGACTTTGTTACAATGACCATTGTTTGATCACTAGCTTTCTCATAGCTGGGACAAGAAACCTAATCAGGACTGGAGAGATGGCTCGGCAGTGAAGGCACTTGCCTCCAGTGCCTAAAGCCCTGGGTTCAATTCCCCAGGACCCACATAAGCCCGACCCACAAGGTGGTGGCCTTGGTGTGCTCGCTCGCTCTATAGGTTTGAGTTTACAGGTATGTGACATTTCATAGTTATCTATTAATTTTATGGCATACAGGTGGCTGTTCAAGGTTACAAGCATGGAAACTTCACAGTTATCTACAATCTTTACTAAACAGTTATCTGCTATATTTTTTATGGCTCACAGTTGGTTCATGGCCTTTTAACCCACATCCTGGCCACATCTAAGTGGTCACTCCAATCTCATGACAACCATCTAGTTGTCTATTTACAGACATTTCTTTAAACTCAGACCTTCTTTACCAGTTATGAATTTTTTTTTCTCCTGAGAAGGGAGTAGGGGGCTTTTCGTCCATCTGTTCCTTTGATCTGTCAAAGCTAACTAAGATGGTGAATTGCCTGTCCCCAACAGTCTCAGAAACGAGAAAGTTACTGCTACAAACAAAACCAAAACCACAGCAATAAAGAAAATTTCCATTTGTTGAATTTATTAGCTAGTTCTTAGATTATAGATCAAAAGAAGCAAAGTATTCCATACAGTGAAACTTATTTATGTAAAATATTCATTAATTTAATAGTCAATGTGGAGGGGGTTGACAGCTCTGTAGTTTGGTTGGCTAAAGTGCTCATCCTGTGAGCAGGATAGTCATTTTCATTAGTTAGCTATATATTTGTTCATCTTATATTTTTAAAGC
This sequence comes from Zapus hudsonius, assembly GCA_004024765.1. NCBI lineage: Eukaryota > Metazoa > Chordata > Mammalia > Rodentia > Dipodidae > Zapus > Zapus hudsonius. The sequence continues at coordinate 31,227 of PVHP010011229.1, read as the reverse complement.
AATAAACTATTGAGAATCTTGAATAATTATTTTATGGTCATGTGTAATGTGTATGGATCCATAGGCCAACGAATGTTCTTTAATATAGACTTGTTTCTTTAATTTTAATCAAACTGCAGGAATAGAATTTTAATTCTGGAGTGTTAGCTATTTAAAATACTTTTTAATATACCTTAGCTTGAAATGCTATAATTTTACTCTCTGAATTCCAGACATATGTGTCTGAGGAAGAAAATATACATATATTGCAGATAATTTAAAACACTAATCTAGCTAAACTTTTTTTTCACTGTGATTCAGAGAGTTTTGAAAAGTAAAAATAAAAGATTTTGTTGTAAATCTTCGCCCAGATGGCAAATATGAATGATTTCCCTTTTTCTCACTAGCTTATTGTAAGGTTTTCACTTTATTTAAATTTACCCAGTTTTACAATTTCCCTGCTGAGCAGGAAGGATGGAAGCCATTTATTTAGAACCATCAGGAATGAGTAAAGCCAACCCTTATGAAAAGAAAGGCAAGCAGTTACCTTTGCTCTCACTAAATTCTTCAAAGTTAATAAAGTAAGCTTGCATAGATATTCCATCATTTATGAATTTTTATTCTTTATTTGAACAGATACCAAAGGTTACAGTACTCCTTATTCCCAGGTAGGTGGCTGTTACACATACCATCTCTTGATTTTTAGGACAACTCATTTGTATGTGAACTGTGCAAGGGCTCTGATCTTGGAGTTTCATAGGTTGAACAAAGTTTAGGAGTGTTTCATTAATATAATGAGAAGAGTGATTAGATACAATGAAATTTATTAAGTATCTGTCTAGTTTTTAATATAATCATACTATGATTTCTTATTATTAAAGAAATTGTTCACATATAAGCAACCTAACCCATCATATAGGCGAAATTGAATTAAAAATGGGTTACATTGCACTGTCTCATGATGCATAGCTATAATTAACTATGAAAATATTTATATGTTAAATTTGGGTCATTTTAGGAAACTTCAGATGGATCCATCCATCTAGGGAGTCTCAAACTCACGTTGATCCTCCTACATCTGCCTCCCAAGTGCTGGGATTAAAGGCATGTGCCACCATGCCCAGGTCAATATATGTTTTTAATTAAGTAAAAAATAAAATACTTAGAAATTCTGAAGAACTTTGCCAAAGTGAGGCTTGAATTATATTTATTTACCTCAGTGGAGAAGGCATAAGCCCAGAGGCTTTGAGAACATTACACAATGAACACATGAGCAGAATAAACTGGAAACTGAAGAGCAGAGACTGACAGAGAATTCTTCGCCATACTAATTTCATTTTGCTACAGATATGTGTCCCCGAAGGGGATTGTTGGATCATATGGTAGTTCTGTTTTTAATTTTTAAAATTCTCATTTTCTCTTTTTCATTAAAGAATTTACTAGCTCTCATTCTCACCAATGACATCAGGGATTTCTTATTCACATTGCAGCAGCACTCCCCTCGTACCTTTTGACTAGGGAGATTTTTACCTTATGATCTGAACTGCATTTTTCTGATGACTAGAGAAAATTAGGAAAGTGTTGAGAAGCTTTTTATGTACTTTTTGGGCCATTTGTGGGTCATCTTTTGAAAAACATATATTTGGATTTATCACACATTTTTAATCAGATTCTTTGAGGATTTTTTAAATAAATTATATCTTTATTATCCATATTTACATACACTGAATGAGCAAGTAATGTGTTGGTGTCCCCAGTTCTCCGATTTCCCTCTTCGCTGTCCCCAATCAGCTGGATATCCTCCTCCGTGGGCAAACTGAATCTTTGAGGATTTTTTTTTTACTATTAAGTTAGTTGTTGAAGTTTATTATATATTCTAGATATCAACCCCCTGTCAGATAGATAGCTTGCAAATAGTTGCTTGCCTTCTGTAAGTTGAAATTGCACACCAATGACTGTTCCCTTTGCTTTTTTATATGTAAGCACAGATAAAATCTCGTATTCCATATTTGTTTCTGATACTTTTGATGTTATGTCCAAAAATGTTCTCAGCTATTCTAATATCCTAAAGCGTTTCTCCTTGTTTTCATCCATGATTTTTCTGTTCTTAGTTTTCCTATTTAGGGAGTTAATCCATTTTAAGTTCACTTTAAGGCTGGTGAAAGATATAGGTCGGGTTTCCTTCTTTACCATATGGATTCCAGCAGTGAAAGGATTGTCCGCTCCACAGTGTTTATTCTCAGAAATCAGTTGGCTGTAGCTGTTTGCATTCACTTCTATTCTCTATGCTCTGTCCTACTGATCTGTGTGTCTGGTTTTATATTGATAGTATTCCATTTTATATGCATCTTTTAACAGTGTTCATTCAGGGCAGTAAACATTATTTATCACATATTGAGGATATAGAGATTCAGTGCTTATGGTATTCCTATTTTGTTCCTACTACAGAAACTATTTCTACCAGACTTTGGGATGGATGTTGGCTCACATCCTGAATCCCAGCACTCAAGAGGCTAAGGTAGGAGAGCCATGAGTTGAAAGATAACTACAGAGCGAGCTCCAGGTTAGACAAAGCTAGACTGAGACTGTACCTCAAAAGAGCAAAAATAATTTTAAAGGTAAATACATATGTCTACCTGGATACCTTTATCCCTGTCCATATGTGTGAGTGCACAGTGCTAGGGAATTAAACCTGAGATTCATGTGTATGTAACCCAGTGGGGCGCCAAATTATAGAGCCTAATGCCTCTGCCTCCTGAGTGACCAGGTTATAGGTGTGGCCACTACGCCCAGTTCATTTGCCCCATTTTAATGGACGATGTTGATGGTTTGACTGGATAACTAGAGGACTATAGAACTAACCATCCCAGAAACCTCAGATACCATGCGGAGTGTGTCTGTAGATTTTTTTGAAAGAAATATGAAAGTTTCCAGACAGTCTCAATTGGCATACTTGTTTGGAAAAATAATTCTATATTTATAACGGGTCTAATTTATGTGGGGGTCTACCATTATAATCCTTTTATTATAGCAATCATCACCTAACAGTATGTTTTTTTTATACCTAATAGAGGTGAAATTTTAAAGGTTGAGGGGCCTGGGAAGGAATCTCAGTTAAGAGAGTGCCTGCCTGGTGTGCAGGAAACACTTTGTTCTATCTGATATCCAGCACTACTTAAAACAAGGGCTGGAAATCCCATTGCCAAGAGGTAGTAGGATCAGAAGTTCAAGGTCTACTCAGCTATAGTACAGGTTTGAGGTCAGCATGGACTACATGAGACCCTGTCGGAAAAAGTAAAAAAGTTGCTAATCAAGAGACGCATCATGCATACCACTGAACTCCAAAATGTGATAATTCTTCACATATATTAAATACCCATTTAATATAAAATATAAGAATTAACTAAGTAATAACAACTTGAACACAGGAACTTAGATCTGTTGGTTTTACTTGAATGTCTTGTCATATATTTAGAAATCTTATATGAGCTATGCATTTGGTCAGTTTAAATGTATTGTATTGATTGGACTAAACTTTCCTAAAAGTGATGTATTTCAAATGCAGGTATATGAATTTGAATTTTAAATGCTATCTTCACAGAAAGCTAAAAAGTCTTGTAAGTAAACACTTCCATCTATTTTATCCAACTATTCTCTAACTTGCTAAAGCTCACCATATTATAGCTCTGCTTAAATCACTTTAAAAGTACATTTACTACCAAAATTCTAGACATTCCCTATACATACATCAAAATATATTTATTGAAGTATATCTAAAGTTAAATAATGTAATACCCTTCCTCATATAAAAGTAAAAAGGAATGAGTTTAACAAATGATATACATACATATATAATAATATATAATTTATATGTAAATATAAATTTTAGCAATGATGAAGCTTAAGGGTGTACATTTTATTTATAAATAATGATCTAATTTGACCCTATTGTTGGAAAAATTGAATATACATATATATATATATATATATATATATATATATATATATATATATATATATATATATATATATATAGTTGAATTACATATATCTCTATGTATAACTATCTCCCATAGATGATAGATGAATGATAGACCAATAAAGAGACAGATAGATAAATAGATAAATAATAGATATACTGATTGGAGAAAGATTCTGTAATAAGGAATCTAACCTTGCTTCATGGGAGATCTGGTCTTTCTATACCATCAGACAGATCTCTAAGACCTGGGAATGACTTGCCTAATAGAAATGTCTTTGTCTGACAGGGTGCTGTAATGGACAGAAAATGTGAACACTGTGGCTTCCAGGGAGCAGCCAGTTTGGGGCTCCCCTTCTTGACTAGCTGGAGTAGACACAAACATCAGCCACAGGGCAGGAGCCACGCAGCCCCAATGAAACCTCTGCCCACCACGATGTGGGCAAGCTCCCTGGTCATCAGTCACTTATCACTGCTGAGCTACTGTAACACTGTGGAGACAAGGCAACATAATCAATGTGCTGAATTCTACTCCCCCTTTGCCTGCTTTTAGTCTATTTCCTTGTCATCGGTAAGCCACAAATCTAAATCTATCAGTTTTTAAATATTTTATTTATTTATGAGAGAGAGAGAGAGAGAGAGAGAGAGAGAGAGAGAGAGAGAGAGAGAGAATAGGCATGCCAGGACCTCCAGCCACTGCAAATGAACTCCAGACACATGTGCCCTCTTGTGTATCTGGCTTTACATGGGCACTGGGGAATGGAACTCAGGTCCTTCTGCGTTGCAGGCAAGCATCTTAACCACTAAGCCATCTCTTCAGCCCTAAATCTATCAGTTTTTAGTAAGTTATTTACATCCTTCTAGCAAACTGTCATATCATCAGTCTGTTTGGGAAATAGTCAAACAGTTCACAAGATGTCAGCATTGAGGACCATAATGCAGGGGCAGCGACCCATCTAAATTTACAGCACTTACTGGGTCTTTTAACTTGGTGATACCGACTGCAATCAAGGAACTCTGAGCAAACAGAGCTGTTATTGAGAACACCTGTGGTAGATATCCTTGATCAACACAGCAATGGAGAGCCTCCTGTGGCCTTTGACTGCAGAGCCTTCTGGTTTAATCTCACATCAACTCCTTGTAGTGGCATCCTCAATGGGTAAAACCAATGTAGCTCAGAGCAACAGAACTAAGAATCCTTGTAAGCCAGGGTTCTGGCAGCATGGAACCTTCTCCCTATTGCTACTGTCTTCCAGCTCTCAAAGTGTCTTACTCCTTCACTTCCTTGGGCTTGTGTGTCTCAGATGAATTGCATAAGGCATGTTCTTATTTTTTAACATCTTTATTATCAAAAATTAGATGCATTTATAAGCAAATCTTGTGCTGGTATCCCCAATTCCCTCCTCCCTGTCCCCAACCCACTGGGGGCCCTCCTCACTGGGCATACTGGCTCAGTCCATGGGGTAGGGGCTTAAGAAATGCACAAGAGGTAGCCAGTTTTTTCTCCTTTGTGTGCTGTTGCTGGGGGGGGGGCGATGACTCTAGATATTCTCCATTACATGTTAATTTGGACCATGAACATTTTTCTTCCATATCAACAACACTTTGCTGAAGCGTGTATTTGGGAGACCACTGAGCTCAGTTTCCATGGTGTGCCCTCATGCTGCCATACTTCTTCCCTTTTGTTTTCCAGTGACTGGAGCTGTCACCAAAATTCATATATAAAAACATTCTTGAAAACCTTTTTCTAGTAGTCACTGTTATGGTCAGGGTCAGAGATGGCTATATACTTTGTATTCCTCATTTCTTTCCTGGCATTCTTATCTGAGTTAGCTCCCTTGCCAATATTCATTGCTCTTAATTCAGTTAGGGGTTAGGTTACTTGCAAAAAATCTCTTATCAAAACTCATTCTTAATTTCTAGGGGTGGTACCTACATTGGATTTCCTGAGACTCTAGTTCCAACAATAATCAGAAGGTATGGTATTAATGGCCCTTATAAATATTCTCCTGTGCTTAACAAAGCTGTTTTTTTTTCCAAGTGATGAGAATACACACTGCTTTCCAAGGTGTAGTCTGTACAAGGAAACTAAGTACAGTGGCGTTTTGCTCTAAGCAGAACGCTGCTGACTGTGAGGTAGGACACAGTGATAACAGTAATAGAGGCTGAAGAACAGATTAACTTTTGTGCAGAGAGAAGTCAGCTCATACTGGGGCTCTTGACAAGCAAATGGGTGGACTGTAGCCATTGAAAGTTCAACTACAATCTATTGGGAATGTTAACCTCCACAGCTGAGCAATTTGCTCATTCTTCCCTTGCTGTTCTACATTATCAAAAGCAGCTCTAAATTGAGCTCACAACTGAAAGGCCTCTACATCGTTTTTCTCCATGATATAACTGATCATATATTTGGATTTTTTATATTTGTATTCTAAATTGTAGATAAGTAAACATCAAGTCTATGGCATATTTTTATTCTCCTATATAGAAACATAAAGAAGAACAGTATTTCTGAATTATAAAGCTTCTATCCAAAAAATAACTTTCAAAATAAGATCTCATTTGAGGCAGACATTTGGCATTTCCTAAATTCTATAGAGAATTAATCATGTTTAAAAATCAAGTAGTATTAATTATGGAAATTTTTCTCTTGCTAAATACAAATGATATTTCTGAAGTATATGCTTGGTCTACATAGAATTTTCGACCATAAATTTGTTAACTTACTTAAAGTGAGATTTTTTAATATGTAATTTTTAACCTCCCTAAATGCTGTGAAATTCAGGTTCTTCTCTATATTTCCCCAGATTCCATGAGGATTCCTTTCCTCTCACCTCACCCCCAAATAGGAATTTCACAGGTAAAATTCCCAATTCTCATCACTTTTTCTTTTACATGCTGGCTGCACTATTCATTTACTTACACAATAAAAGCTTGCATTCTTTTGTCACATTTTGTTTATCCTACTTAGAAAAAAGTCTTCAGTCGCTCAACTATCTTTTCTGTTTATCATACTTAGTAAAAAGTCTTCATTCTTTCACCTAAGTTCCATTTTCTTCTTTCCCAAGGCTGCTCCAACTTGAACTCTGTGAAAACAAAAGCCAAAAGTCAAGGTGATCATAACTAATGGCACTCTAATTCTCTAAGCCACTAACAAGACAATGTTCCTGATCTACAATCTGACCACTCCATTCTCACCTTACTCATCACTTCTCTATATTTCAGGCTTTTATTATCAAGAAACAGCACCATTTTTTTTTCAAAAAATTTTTTTTTGTCTATAACCTGGTTTGCTTCAAACCTCTGAGAAGCCTTCCACCTTCTGGATAAAAACACATGCATTTTCTCTGGCATCATTAAGGTCCATGGAATGATTCACTTATGCTATCTGTCTGAAAATGTCTGTGAATGTACTTAATTTTCAAAAGCATTATATCTACACGTTATCAACCAGTTAAGTGTATCCTCCTTCCTTGGACCTGAGCACCTTCCTGGTGAGGAGACATCCCTTTGAGGAACAAATACAAACCTCCTCCACTTCACTTTCATTGCTGCCCACCTACTACTTCAAAAAGCAAATTGTTGCCTTGCTAATCTCTTATGCTAGATTGGGAAGCGCTGGAATTCATATGTGAATTCCTCACAGGGTGGAAAATATGGGAAGTGGCAGAACATCTTGCAGATGACTAATGCAACAAGCACACAAAAAGGTGAAGGGAACTAGATCACGGGTTTCACAGATGAACTGGCCATCAGAGAATGGGCTACCCTTATGGAGGTGCATTCTGGAGAATATTAGTTAGCTGTGGTTTATTTTTTAATATATATTTATTGTCCATAATGAGTTACATTATTCAGTGGGCAAACAATGAGTTGTTATCCCCAATTCCCCAATGCCCCCCCTCCCCATCCCCAATCAGCTGGATATCCTCCTCCGTAGGTCGTCTGGATCAGTCCTTGTGACAGGGGACCATGGACAGCCTAGTACTCAGCCTGGTTTTCCTGGACCAAGTGTGTTGTTACTGAGGGGTGCCATGCCTCTGGATAGTCTCCCCCACCACGGCTCTCACAATCTTTCTGCCCCCTCTTCCACTCAGTTCCCTGAGTCTTGGTGGGTGAGTATTACGGCTGCTTTAATGTTGTGAGCTTAGAGGTCTTTGTGTCAAAAATCATTGGTTTCTGTCTCACTGGCTTATCCTGTGGCCGTGGGTCCCTTTTTCCTCCCATCATACTCTGCGGGATTCCATATGGATCCTCCGTGATATGGCTGTGGTGGCTCATCTCTTGCCAGGATCTCAGCTATCTGCCTAGAGTGGGATGGTAGGATTAGATGGGCTACAGCTCTCTCACTGCATCCTAAAAAATACAAACACATTCTCCATCGGAGAGAGAGATCAGTCTAGGTTAACAAATATACACAATTCTGGATTACCAAGATTCTATTTGTAGTAGCCTCCCCGTCAATCGCTCCCATAGTCCATCTTTTCTTGTGAGCCCAAGGGTACAGGATCTGGTGCCTATCGCCCTGAATCCCCAGTTCCAGTCAAGGGCTCCCCCTCCCTAAGTGGAATATTTGGCAGAATTTAAAAGCTGTTGATTGTCTCCTCCAGGCCCAGGCTCCTCCATTGCACAAGTGCACCTTTCTTGGTTTGCTGTTCTCTCCCAGTAGGAGGTATGGTCAGCCTATTCATGGCCACAGACTGTGTTTCATGCCAGTGGTCTCTGTTTACTCCCGCTGTCGTTGATCAACTTCCCCTGGCAGCTTGTGCAGTGCCTTCTAGCACTACACTAATTACCACCTGGGGGCTGGTTACCATTCCGTACCTTGAAGGGTCTCTCGATGCTGATGGATGGCATTCTGTGGTTTCTTCAGCAACAGGGTTTTGCCTCAGGCCTGGGGAGGGTATTCAAGGGCTTTGACAGAATTCTGTTTTGTTAGCTGTGGTTTATTTATAAAATTAGTTATTTGTGAAACCTATTTCTAGTCAAAACTATTAAGATAACTTTTAAATTAGGTTTTACACAAAATAAAACTACCAAAGGTACAAAATGTCATAAAATTTGAAATTATTTTTCAACCAGCTCTCAGGCCCCATGGCTTTTTAAAGGGATATCCGCTTTACCAGTTCCGTGTCCTATGCCACAGTCACCCTTATGCAAGCTTAACTGTCGGTCTCAAATTGTCTATTTATAACTATTAGCATATTTAAATACACTACTGTAAAACCAATTTTCCTCTTTAGTTTTGAACTTATGGATTATCCCCAATGTATTGTTTCCCTAATTATTATGTTACAATACCTCTCTACATGAGAGACACATGTATCCAGTGTGCCAGTGTGCAATCTGTGCTCATGTGTGTGGGTGCACAGGTGTGTGCGTATGCATATGCCAGAGGTGAACATGTGTGTCTTCCTCAATAGTTCTCCACGTTAGAAAAAAAAAACGTTTTTATTGGCTTAAAATTACATATATTAACACAAAAATATGCTCCTGTATTTGGTGCATACATGTTTATGATTGTAATATCTTCTTGTTGGATCATTCCCTTGATGAGTAAAAAGTGATCTTCCTTGTCCTTTTTTAATTAATTTTAGTTTAAAGTATATTTTGTCAGATATTAGTGAAGCCACTCCTGCTTGTTATTTCCATTTGCTTGGAATATCATTTCCATCCTTTCATTCTGAGGAGGTTTTTATCTTTACAGGTGAGGTGAGTTTCTTGGAGGCAACAAATGGCAGGGTCCATCTTTCTGATCTGTCTTGCTAGCCTGTGTCTTTCTATGGGAGAGTTGAGACCATTAATATTCAAAGTTATAACTGTGAGACTTGACTCAATACCTGACATGGTGAAGGGTTTGTAAGATTTGGCACCTCGTGTGTTGTTTTGTCACCTCTAGGCTTGATTATCATGCCAACCTCTAGAGGGTTCTTGGGGTTGGTTGGTTGGCTCTTCTGTGTGGAGTATTTCATATAGAATTCTCTGTAGGTTTGGTTTTGTGTCCATGTAGTTTTAGAGTTGAATTTTACCATGCAATATTTTCCTTCTTCCTTCCAGTATTAGGGAACCTTTTGCAGGGTGCATTAGCTTGGGTTGAAACTATAGTGACTGAGACTTTGAATCACTCCATTCCAAGCCCTTCTTGCTTTCATGGTTTCCATGGAGAAGTCTGATATGATTCTGATGGGTTTGCCTTTATATATGATTTGCTGCTTTGGGGGGGGGCATTGGGGAATTGGGGATAATGGCTCATTGTTGGCCCACTAAATAATGTAACTCATTATGGACAATAAAAAAATTTAAAAATTAAACAGAATCCTCTCTTAGCTTTCAATGTTTAGGGTTTTTACTATAATGTGTCTTGGGGAAGTTCTTCTTTGTTCCAGTCTGTTTGGTGTTCTGTGTGCTTCCTATACCTCATTGCGACACTCTTTCACTAAAAATGGGGAAGTTTTCTTCAATAATTTTGTTGAATATATTCTCTATGCCTTTTGTGTGACTTTCTTCCTCCTCTGGTATCACCATGATCACAAGATTTGGTCTCTTAAGGGTATCCCAAATATCGCTCATATTTAGTTTACATGCTTTTTGAACCTATTCGGATTTTTGATTTCCCTATCATTCTCTTCTTTTTTATCTTCCACATCTGAGGATCTGTTTTCCCAATTATTGACTCTAGTAGTGAGGGATTCTAAAGAGGTTTTTATTATTTCCATTTGGTTCTTGTTTGCTGATACAGCTTTTTGAATTGCATCTATCTTTATGTTGAATTGTGTTTTCATTTCAAGGTTTGACTTACTGCTTCCTGATACACATTCTTATATTTGCTTATATCTTCTTTCAGTTTGGTTATCTGATTCTTGAGTTCTTCTGTTTGCTGGTTTGCCTTTAGTTCAGACATTGATTTACCTAAGTCCATCTGTTTCTCCTCAATTATATTAAGCCTGGTGGCAAAGCTTGTGAGTTGGCTCTGTACCATTGCTCGGTGATTTTGCCATACTTGCTTCTATTTCCATCTTTAGCCTCTTCATTGGGTCCATGTCACCTTTATCCGGACTTAGCGTGTGCATGCATCTGTACTCCCACTTTCATAGTATCAATGTTGACATTCCAATTATGACTAGGTGGGTTTGGTGTGTGGCACTCAGCTGGTATGTCCTTCTTGTGTTGTGATCTGCCATTGCAGATCCACTTGGAGGGATTGGGGGCGACCTTGTGTTGAGTTCTCCTGAGCGGTGTGGGCTGGGTGTGTTCTGGATTTCACAGGCGAGTTTGGTCACTCACTTGGCTTTTCTGGGACTGTATATGCCCTCAGATATACAGCTGTCCTGAATATGCCTGGGCCTGCCTGGCAACTACGGGCTGGTGCAGGGTTCCTGGGGTTCACCTGAGGCTGCTGTTTTCTACCGGGTTGCTGTGGGGTGATACGGGGTCCCTGGTACCCGCCTGAACCAGCCTGTGCCCTCCAGGCAGTGGCACAGTGTCCCTGGGACCCACCTGATATGGCCTGTGCCCTCCTGGCAGTGGCATGGGGTTCCTGGTACCCACCTGAACAAGCCTGTGCCCTCCGGGCAGTGGCGCAGGGTCCCAGGTACCCAGCTGAATTGGCCTGTGCCCTCCTGGATGTGGTGTGGGATCCCTGGTACCCACCTGAACCAGCCTGTGCCCTCCTAGTAGTGGCACGGGGTCCCTTGTACCCGGCTGAACCAGCCTGTGTCCTCCTGTCAGTGGTGCAGAGTCCCCGATGCCCACCTGAACTGGCCTGTGCCTCCCAGCAGTGGCACGGGATCCCTGGTAACCACCTTAGCCGCCTGTGCCCTCCTGGCAATGGCGCAGAGTCACTGGTACCCAGCTGAGCTGTCCTATGCCCTCCTGTCAGTGGCATGGGGTCCCTGGTACCCACGTTAGCCACCAGTGTCTTCCTGGCAGTGGCACAGGGACCCTGGTACCCTCCCGGACTGGCCTGTGCCCTCCTGGCACAGGCATGGGGTCCCTGGTACCCAACTAAGCTGCCTGTGCCCTCCTAGCAGTGACACAGAGTCCCTGGTACCCGTCTAAGCTGCCTGTGCCTTCCTGGCAATGATGCAGGGTCCCTGGTACCCGCCTGAACTGGCCTCCACCCTCCCAGCACTGGCAGAGGTTCCCAGGTATCTGCCTGAGGCCTGGCACCTCCAGCAGCCCGGAGTCTGCTTCCAGGAACCAAGCTAGGTCAGTTTGCCCAAGGAGCATGTCTGCTGCGTGTGTAGGTGGGTCCTGGAGATGAGTGCGCCCAAGGATTGGGTGCTGTTCAGGAGGGAAGGGCCCTCTGAGGAAGGTTGCATAGCCAGCAAGTGCTAGGAGGAGACAATGGGCTACAGTGGGAGCTTGGGGTAGGGGAGGGGCATCTCTCTGTTCCTCTGTGGAGCAGAGAGCCGCTGGGAACCTGGTCTGGGCTGGTGTGGGAGCTGGGGAGGGGGTGTGCCTAGGTTCAGGGCGGGCTGGGGTCCGGTATCTGGATCCCAGCTGGAAAATCAAACCTTTATGGAGAGAGACCTGGCGAGGCTGCTACTCATCATCCATCTTGCTCCACCTAGTTCTCCATGTTTAGACAGGGTCCCTTGCTCAACCCAGACCTTACCAACTTGGCTACTTGAGCTGGATGGCAAGTACAGCAGATCCTTTGTTCTCAGTCTGTGTAATGCTAGCATTTTAGGATTGCACCACTGTACCTGGCTTCTCCTTTAGTGCTGGGGATAGAAACTCAGGGCTTCACATTTGTGTGTCAAGCACCCTACTGACTAAAACCATCTTCCCAAAGCCCCAAATGGATGGGTTTTCTTCAGTCATCTTGGATGTATCTCTACTATAATAGTTAAGTTACTTTAATGGGAGTTAATGAACCTTTTCATATTTATTTGGTAAAGTGTTTGCCAGGCATGCATGAGAGGACCTAAGTTCAATAACGACTAGCCACATAGTGATGTGCATTTATAATTCCACATCTGGGGACACTGAGACAGGTGGATGTCTGGTCCTTGCGTGCTAGCAAATCAACACTAATTTGTGAGCTCATATCAATGAGAGATCATATCAATATAAATAAAACTGAAAAGGTGGACGATAGTCCTGCTGACATCAGATTTATCTCTTGCTTCCACATGTACATGCTCACACATGCACCCCTACACACATACACACATGAAAGAAGAAGACAGCTTTGAAATCCCAATAAAATTCCAATATTAATTATTATAAATATTCATTTCTATTTTACCGATACCTAATTGGAATTAGACTTTGAAATTCTTCTTTCCTATTGAAAATTACTGTTTCCCATTCTCTGCAGTATAGTTTAGCAAACTATAGAGTTTGAGCTCTGGTTCCCTTACAAACAAAAAATTCCACATGGATGACTATTTTAATTTAGATAAAACATGCAATGTGGTGGTTCTGAGGTTTCTATGTTAAGTGAGGCACAGAACTGCATTCATGTGACATATGGCCATGCCCTGGTGAGGCGAGAGGTCATCACCCATATCAATAACTAGAATTCTCAAGGAAACATCAGGTGCATTTCCCAACATAGGATCCTCAGAAGGCAAGGAGGATGCTATTCTTTGCTATTTCCAGCCCTCCTGCTACAGATGAGGGAAGAGGACTGAATTCCATAACAGTCTAGGTTGTGACCAACTCCACCTTGCTGGAATGAACATTCAGACCAGCCTCAGTTTATGGAAGAGATTTATTTGAAGCTGACAGATCCAGGGAAAGTTCCTTAATGGCTGAAGAAGCTGGCTTTCTTAGACGGATCCAAGCAGAGAGACACCACCCAACAGCACAAGCAAGCACAAAAGGGGCAGCAAAACAGCAGGGACCCAGGCAGAGCTGAAAGTTCTCTGCATACCTTTGGCCTTGAAATCAAATCCACCCCCAAACACACCTTAGGGCTGAATCCCCAGATCCCTCATCCCCAGTAACACCTCTTCCAGCCAGATGGCTGGAAATCCAAGTTATAAGCTTTAATAAAACACCTGAATCTATTGGGGGACATAGATTAAAACTACCACACTCTCCTCGCTATATTCTCTATAATGTCAACTAAATTTATAGCACGTTAAAGCTCACACCTCGTTCTTCCCCATTGGTGTTTTCACCATCTAATTATGATGTATGTGTTTACCTTCTCCTTTCCCTCTCACTTCCCCAGCAGCATACAAACTGCGGGCAACTAGGTCATGCCTGCCGAAGTCCCCACTGACTCTCAGGAATCTCGAATCCCACTGGGCCAGGGAGGAAGCACAATCAGCATCCAACTGTAGTCCTCAATAAACAAAGCACACACAGAGGTCCTGAAATGGAACATGTCTAGTGAGAAACCCACAATGGAAAGAAGGACTTCAAGAAGCAGAAGAAAATTTTCTCCCCATCTTTTCTAACTAGAAGTAAGTAAAAGTATGGAAACTTCTATTGATAAATGGAGAGTCTTAAATTGAGGTCAGACAATAGGACGTGAGGAAATAGCAGTTTTTTGGCAAGAAAAAGTACCCGATTCATATTTAAAATATGTAAAATAAATGAGAAGCAGCAAAAGGCAGAGCCTATCTGTTCAAAAGAAACCTGTGCTGACATAATATAAAAATTGCTTTGAATTCATTTGACAGCTCTCCAAAGGCCTGCTTCCAGCCAGGGGCACACGGCTGCCTGATGTGACAGACACCTGGAACTTGGTGTCTTCCACCAGAGAGCATATTGGTGCATGCAGAAAAAGATTCTCTCATTTTTTAAGTTAATATTCATTTTATTTTTTCAATTTATCTTGAAGAAATTAGAAGCCTTGTGATGGAATTCTCAACATTTTTAATTAATATCTTTATTGAGAATAATAATACATCCTATGAGCAAATCTTGGAAGGTGTCCTCATTTCCCTCCTCTCTGTCCCCTACCCACTCACTGAGGTACTTCCTCAGTGCGCATTCTGGTTATGTCCATAGTATAGAGGGTTATGAACTTCATCAGAGGTAAACAGTTTTTATTTTCTTCCCCCTTCTGTGTTGTTGCTGAGGGGGGTAGTGTCTCTGGATATTCTCCCTCACTATGACTCTTACAGTCTTTCCGCCCCTTCTTCCAATCAGTTCCCTGAGTCACAGTGGGTGAGTTTTAAGTCTGCTTTATTGTTAACATTTTAAGTATCTCTGGATCTTTGCCCTGGGTTCTGTTGGGTATCCTTGGTGTCTGTCTCCATTGACCTTTCATGGGTTATCAGACTTGCTGTGGTGATTGGTCTCCTATTTGTCTCATCACTTTCTCACAGGTTTCATTTGGGCCCTGTGTGAAGGCTAGGTGTGGTTTGTCTCCTGCTAGGATGTCAGCCATCATCCAATATCTTGTTGGAGGAATTTGGGTGTCTCCACTCTCTCACTGCCTTCTGAAAAATACAAACAGAATCTCCATCGGAGAGTGAGATCAATATAGGTTAAATGAGACAGCATTGCTATTTTGGCTAGCTCCTAATAGGTGCAGTCTCTCTGTACCTCTCTGGTAGAGGGAATTTCTCCTAGGAGCCTGGGTTTTTGGTCCCCATAGGATTTTGCCTTGGATCCCAGCGCCAGTTAAGGATTCCTTGTCACTAAGTGGATCTCTTAGCCAATCAGTAAGCTGTTGATTACCCACCTAGGTTTAGTGTCACAAATGCACAGAAAAAAGTTTTTTTTAAAATAAATTTTATTTTGGGGGTCACCCATTAAAGATGCTTGCTCTCAAAGCCTGCCTGCCCAGGTTTATTAGTAGCAAGGGAACAACACCTTTGAACTTGGTGCTTAAATGAAAAGGCCACCAGAATGAGCCAACATTTAGCCAGTTCAATACAAGTGCTTTAGGAAAGAACAAGCAAGAGCTTACACTGCTGCTCTACTCAGTAAAAGCAATATGGCCTCAAGATGAATTAGATTGCCTAGCACTAAGAAATCACATTTGTTACGTTGGGGTTTCCCTGCTCTTGGACCTCAGTATCACTAGGAGTCAGCAAGGTTTCTGAACTCACCTGCCAGAAGAGAGCACAGAGCTTTGTCACATACCTCGTTTACCACAGTACCAACACTTGCATAAACCAGAACTCAATAAAATTCCTCACACAACAAGAACGGATGTCATATGTTAATGCTTTCATTTCTGCTATCTTAGAACATAAAAGACAGTTCTCATAGAATCAATGGTGATTATGTCTGGTGGTTGGTTGAAGGAAAAATTAATTTTCTTTGGGTAGCAGATGGGGATTTTCACATCACCATTTTAATCTTGCAAAACATAACTTTTTACAACAATTTAATTTTGACTTTGAACTGCATTCTACTTGATCACATAAAAAAGATCTCTTTAGTTCCAGGAAATTTCAAAACTCAAATTCATTCCACTGGAAATTAAAGCTCAATTCCATTATGGCTGCATTTCTTCATCTTTCTTGAGTTTCTGCCCACACTGAGCAGCCTATACTGGCTTTGTGTCCTGGACACTGCATTGGCCTTTCCTTTCATTCACCCCCTGTTCCCCTGAGACATGGCCATGGTGGACCTGTTTTCCACAGGGTTACAGCCACACTCGGCTGGGCAGCTTCCTTGAGAAGGCACATATGACTCTTGGTCACACCTATGGGACACAGGCTCATAATTCTGCCCTCAAATTCTTCCAAACTCATGAAGGATTGATTTCCTCCCCTTTGTAAGAAGTCACTTTTCAGAAACTTTTGCCTCATTTAATTTTCCACCAGCCATTTAACAATTTCTCATTTGGAGCTGACAATAAAATTCTCTATTTTTTTCAGAGTAGTTACAAAGCAGGCGTTTACCATGCCAGATACTAACGCAGAAGGTACAAAAGTATGCTTGAATTGGTCCATATTTCTGTTTAGCTTTTTTCCCTTTTTCATAAGTTTATTGTACAAAAATCCTAATGTATACATTCATATGAAACTGTATATGTAATGTATAACTAAATCTGTACTAGATTTGTGCAAGGGCTCCAAGGATTAATAAAATTGAACAAGATGAAGTATGACACTTGTGTTGTACGTCAACACATATGTATCAACTCATGCAGGGAAACACATAATAGTTTTTTGCAAAAATCAAAACGTTTTCTGAAGCAAAGGAAATACTTTTTATTAAGGGCCATTGTTTCCTTGTGAATTTTAATAGCCTATTTTGCAACTCAAAGACTAGAATTTATTTTTTGTTACTTCTCTATTCTACCAAACTGAATAACAGCATTTGCATAAACCATGGTATCATTTTCATTTATAAAAATATTATTTTGTTAGGAATCTACATAATGCATTTTGCATGTTATTTGAGCTTAAGGAGCAGAATTTCACCCCATTTATAATTTTATAAAAATCCAGACATATTACAAAGTACACAAAACAGTACAAGTACTAACCTAGCTTTAAACACATTTATTCTCTGTTTCACTCATTTTCTCAAAATCACAACTGTGAAAAAATTCTATGCCATCATCAAGTATTTCAAAGTGTATCTAAAATGGGAATATCTAAAATAGTATCATATGAAATAAAATTAACATTGATATAGAATTATCCAATATATGGCATATATACAAACTGCCCCAATTTTCAAAAATAAAAATAAAATATGCTGGATAATTGTCTCACCTCACACTAGAATATGATTATCACCTTATTCATTCATTTTATATTTATATACCAAATGCTCAATCCTGCAATAATCACATGTTTTAAATTCAAGATCATTGTTTTCATAACTATAGCGAAAACATGACAAACACTCATTTTTCTGACCTATGTTGAAACTATGGACATCAAACCAGTGTGAGAAAATACCCAGTTTATTTCATATGTCTTGTTGAGCTTAGAGTTCATCCTACTGAGAATGTAACAAATTATATCCCTCAGAAGGTGAACAATCAGGATATCATGTGTAGTTTTCTTTGTTCCTCTTGTGATGTTTAACTTTGTATGTAAACTGGACTGTTATTAAAGAAGCCAAAGTAACTGCTAAAACATTATTTGTGGATATATTTGTGAGGGTTTTTCCAGGAAAAAAAGATATTTGAATCAGTAGACCCTAATGAATTTTCTTTGACTAATGGATGCATCACTTGTACCATGGAGGGTTAGGGGAACTCAAAGGGAAATGGATGCCTCTCCCTTTCTTTCTCTCTTTCTCTCTCTCCCTCCCACCCTTAAGCTGGACCATTCTTCTCTTCCTGGTCTTGCAGTTGAACTTCCAGTTATTGGTCTTTCCACTCAGACGGAGGCTCTGCCATCAACTCCCCATTCTTAAGTTATTAAAAGACCAACATGGAGGGGGCAGAACACAGATTCCTCACCTTTCACATCCACAGAAGACAATTTCACAAAGAAAGGTTTTGAAATTTCTCTCTGTAGCTCATTCTCCCTGTGTCTCTGCAGAATTCTGAATGATGAACCTTCTTAGGTTGGTCAATTTGATACAGAGCTAGACCCCTCCAAGTAAGCAGCCTTCAGTGAGGTTTCTTCCTGCCTCTGACTTCTGACTTCCCTTTTATGAAATTATTTTAGTTAGCAGTACTTCTGGACAGTTATTTATCTGCACTTTAGAAATGTAAATCTGCCAGCTTCAGAGCCCAAAAATGTCTTTTTTAGGACCTCAAGCTATACCTTTGAAATGGAAGCCTCAAGGCAAACATTGCCCAATCTCCCAGCTTCTTGGGAGGACACTTTGCTCTAAGATGGAAAGCTGTTTCCTTCACAAAGATGGGGAACATTTCTTTATCCTTTCAGACAACATAACATGTAAATCCAGAGAGACCAAAGTTTTCCAAAACCCAGTCTTAGATGGATCTGGATAACTTGAGCATTCCCTGTTTTGGTAATAATATAAAAATATTAACATCTTATGTCTGGTATGATTGCCTTAATGGCAGTAGAATTTTGTTACTTCTTTTTTTTTTAAAATTAACTTATTTATTTAGTTGCATGTGTGTTTGTGTGTGTGTATGTGTGTGGGGGGTGTTTGTGTGTGTTTGTGTGTGTGTGCATGCCAAGTTCTCTTGCCACAAATGAGCACCCTACGCTTGCACCATCATTTTGATAGGTTATTTGGAAATTGAACTTGGCCCTGCAGGCTTTGCAAGTAACCACTTTTAACTGCTGAGCCATTTTCCCATCCCAAGAGTATGGCCATTGCTGTTTAATTTTTTAAAGGTTTTTGTTGTTGTTGTTGTTGTTAAAAATACACAATGAAAATCAAAACTATGAAATGGAAACCATGAAGGAGATTGCTTCTTTTCCTACTCCATAGTCTGATCCCCAGGCTTCTCAGCATGCTGGTAATTGGACTGACCCTACTTACCTCTATTATAATTGTATAACTAATCACAAACTGGACTATCATAGCACATACTCATTTGAACGTGGATTTTTTCACATTGACATGTATTCAGGAAAGCATCACACAGTACAGAGATCTTATGACTAGAGATATAACATGCCATTATGTGCATACATTGTGGCAATTCTGTCACATTATTGCATATGTATGTCCTTTTAAATATTTGCAATTAGCAATAATTACCCAGTGAGCAATGTTTTGTCCTTTTCTCTCATATTATTAAGCTGTAGCTTTTATCTTTGTGTTATTTCTCAGAAATGAAGTTGTTCTAAATTGCCAATGCAGTGTTAATAGATACAGCAAAATTCCTCTTTATGGTGTACCATCTGCCACTACCTCCAGCAGCGAGGGTGAAGGCAGGTATCTGTAGAGGGATGCAGGTCTTGTCACAATAAGAAATAAGCAATAGTATATTAATGTAGTTTGACATGCATATTACTTATAACAAAAGGACAATATGTTTTCATGTCCACAGGTCATTTATGTGTGCTTTAAATTACCTCATCATAACTCTTTTTTTACAGACTTTCTATTTATCCTTTTTTTTATTTTCTTATACTAAGGATGTCATTGCTTTATCAAAAGTCTAATATTTTATTGGAACACTAATTAGCATATAGAATGAGAATGTGAAGTTATGGTATCCACTGTGGTGTCATGAAGGCTTCAGTCAGTCCCTATTGGGTAGTGGAGGACCATGCCGCAGAGTATTCTTACCCATTCTGTTGCTCTTATCATCTTTCTTCCCCCTTGTCTGCAATGGTCTCTGAGCCATGGCAGGCCTATTGGCAGTCTCATTTACTGTTGAGTTCTTTATAGCCTCTGGATTTCTGCTTTGGTAGATTTTTATTGATCACTGTATCTCTCACCACCCTTCTGGAACTGGTTGTCAGGCTAGGAGTAAGAGAAGTATTCATGTCGCCACTTCTCTACAATGGCTCCTGGGCCCTGTCATATGTGGGACAGGTGACATGTCTTGTAGTGGGCAGTCAACTATCTTCTTGTCCTAGCCATGGATCTTGGTTCGCCTCCGTTTTCTCTGCCAACTATACGATAAAACCTATTCTCCAGGCAAGAGTGAGAGCAGCTGGGGTTGAGGGGGTTATGCAAAGTTATTTGAGATTTCTGTTTTACAAGCCCACTCTTCTCCAGAGAGCAGTGGGGCTTCTTTCTGAAGTCTGAGTTCACAGACCATGTGATTCTGCCTAGGTTTCCAGTACCAGGTATAAGTTCTCTCCCACTGAGAAGGCTTGATGTCTATGCTGAGAACAGTTGAATTCCTTCAGAGGCTTCTTGACACTACTGCACTGCACAAGTGTGCACTTATTGTCTGGTTGGTTGATTTCATAGTCTGCAGGGTCCCTGGCTTATTCATTCTGCTGGTGACAGTTGTCCTCCAGCAGCTCCCTTAGGGCTCCCAGCACTATGAGGGCAGCCAGGAGGGAGCTGGTTTCCCTTTTGCTTCCAGCCAAATATTCATATATATATATATATATATATGAATATATATCATATATATCAAATAGAATACATATCTATCACATATATCAAATATGTCTATTTGCAAATGTTTTCAGTAATATTCAGTTGGCTACTATGCTAATAGCATATAAATAACAATGATTTTGATTGCACATTAGAATTTTAGCCTTCAGCATACACCCCAATGGTTGTTTTTTGAATAAAAATTCTGAATTTTTTACAGACATGAGAATTATAATTTGCATTGTAATTATCCATTGTGATACTTTTAGGACAAAGCTTTCATCCTTACATGCACTTTGTAATTTATCACCGAATAATGAGTTTCTCTTGTTCATAGCTTATTTTTGAGATTTGTTTATATTTGGATGATACATGCTTTGAGTGGTTTGGGGTTTGGCTTATTTGGGCTTCATTTTCATAGAGGGTTGTAATTGTAAGGGTAATGATAAATGAGAAATTGCATGACATCTTCAAACACTCCTGTAATATTAATTTCTCCTAAAACATATGTTAATATTTCTATTCTATGATTTATGTTTATTTGTTTATTTGCAAGCAGAGACAGAACGAGACAATGGGCACACCAGAGCCTCCAGCCAATGTGCATCTGGCTTTAGATGGGTACTAGGGAATCAAACTTCGGTCATCAGGCTCTTCCGGAAGACACCTTAACCTCTGAGCAATCTCTCCAGACCCTGATTCATGTTTTTGATACATTTTTATTTTTGAATATATTTTAACTCTCATATTCTCTTTTCCTTTTATTGTAAATATCTATTATTTTCCATTTGTTCTGAAACATTGTTTCATTGGATTAGATTCTGTATACAGATGAGGTAATGATTTGATAAGATGAACTTGGAAGCCTATGATGACTGACAAGGTACATTTAACATTGGTCCTTATCCTTAATTAGTGAAAAGTCCTATGTGTTACACAAATAGCACCCCGTGGAATATATTCCATACACCACAATGCATATATTATAGCTCGGTAACCTTGAATGCTACAGAGAGTGTAAGAGAATGCACGTTCAAATGTAGTCACTCCCCAAAGGGTTATTAAAGCATTCTTTCAATATATTGAGCTCTGCCCACATGCATCACAGAGAGCTTCCTCAGCTGGGTGTTTTCAAGCTGTTCTTCATTTCCTTGGTCTTTTATTACAGCCTCCAACTTGTCATCTGAATCTCCTACTCAGGAGATTCAAGATTTAGTAATACTTAGAACCAGTCAGCACGTTAAACATAATCAGAGGCAATGAAGACAGTAGCATGACCATGATTCTCTATAACATGATATATCTATCCCATGTACAACTGAAAATGCATAATCTCCCAACACAAGGCAAGGTCCCTTAACTATGAGTTCTGTAAAATCAAAACAAGTTACATGCTTTTAACACATAATGGCACAGTGTAAACTTTTCCAGCTGTTATGAGCATAGCAAGGAGAGACTGGACCAATGCAAAGTC
Organism: Zapus hudsonius; assembly: GCA_004024765.1. NCBI lineage: Eukaryota > Metazoa > Chordata > Mammalia > Rodentia > Dipodidae > Zapus > Zapus hudsonius. Next base: position 8,926 of record PVHP010011229.1, on the reverse strand, counting down.
ACTATTAGACAAACATTAACATCTGCAGTTTAAGTATGATATCATAACCAGTAACTGACAGTCTCCAGATTTTTCCATTTCTGCCCCTCCACCTTGGCTGAGTAACTGGGGCAAACATCCATACCAAACAAACAGCACTCTATGGTATCCCTTGCACGATCCTGGTATGTCCAAGACATCTTCAAATCTCCATGCAAATCACAGTCGATCTTCCAAAGGCTTCACTGGTTTCTCAGGGACTTCATGCCCTGTTCCATATACCGCATCTCAGCAGTGGCTCCTGGAACCATGTGCATTTCATGACCCACTCCATGTATGCATTTCTCATGCTTCCAAACGTGCAAGCAGGTATTCAGTACACACAACCATGTTGAGACAAAATAAATCATGACCTTGAAGAACAGGTTCCTTCCTTTTAGCTCTCTCTTTGAAAAAGAGTTTGAAGTCTATCATTTGCTCCTCCCTGGGTATAAACACCTCAGGCATCTCTCCATTGTTTCCATGTAAAGTAGATGGGCCATCTTCAATCTAGTAATATCTCTTTAACAATAGTATCTTTACCAATCTGTCTCAATGCGACCAAGTTTTAAATTTGTTTGAGTTTTTCCAACTTAAAATCTTAAGATTATCAATTCCATATTGTTAACCAAGCACATCAGTCCATTTCTTAAATTCAAACTTGATCAAACTCTGTGGGCATGGAATTAGAATGCATCCAACCCTTATTCTACTAACACAGTTCCAATAAAGTTCTTTGCAGCCTCTCCTTCTAGTTAGAAAGTTCATAAGCCAAAACTCCAAATGCAATTCCCTCTGCAATTAGCATTTTCATATTTGCATGAGAATAGTCCATAAAACTTGGTTTACCACTCTTGAAGATGTCTCCACTTGCAAGTATCAAATCCTGTTCCATTTCTCCAGCACACAAGTTCCAGGAGACAAAAATCCACACTGTCAGATTCATCTCAGCAATATCACCCCACTCTCGAAACCAAAAACTGACATAGTGAGCCACACACCACTGGCATCATCCTAAAACCAGGTAAAGCTATGGGAGGATTTATTGAAGTTACAGATCTAGGGGAAGTTCCATAATGGCTAAAGAGGCTGGTTCCTTTCACAGGTCTAAGCAGAGAGAGAGAGAGAAGCCATCACCAACACCACACACACATAGCAACCAACAGGTGGGTTGACAATAGAACTTAACCATCCAAAATGTAAATAAGCCTATTGGCATATCTGTCATGGCATATCTGTCATGTTGCAATTATCTTGGATAAATAATACTTTTACTTTTTGTTTTTTACAATATTAAAGATTGTCTGATTAGAACAATTGTAAATTACCAGAGTGTTACTCAGTTTCATAATGCTTTCTTATGAATAGAGAAGGACTCTAGAAAGTCCACTAATACAACATCTATACATCTAGAAAAGTAAAGTCATTGGTCATTAATCTTGAAGGTAAGGATTTTCTTCTCTCATGTCTATAGTTGAATCCTAATACCCCAGAGAGGGGGCTGGGCATAGATTTGCATACTAATTACTTTTGTAAGGTTGAGTGAATATTTGAATGGAGACTCAAGAACAGATCATTTATTTATTCTTCTTTTACATTTTAATGAATATACTTTGATCTTGAATATATATACATATACATATTCATATATATACATGTATACATATACATTCATATATATATACATTATATATATATATAATTGCTGATGTCACTGGATAGCTGTTTTAGCTTTGTCATATTCTTAAATCATAACTACAAGGAAGTTTAACAATAGAGCTGCGGATGCCATGAGAGAGATTGAAAGCAAATTTAACTACATTAGGCAATTTCATGATAGACCTCATCTGTGAATTCAGCAACCTTGGGCCTGAAAATTTAAGATAAATAAAAAATGAATATGAATGTTACTATGCACAAGAATTTACAGACTATAAACTACAGAGCATTACCCCTACCTCAAAGCTATACAATAAATAGATAAGCACTGTGCAGCTGAAAAAGGGCTTGTGTCAAACAAGAGATACAAATAAATTCATGCAATCTGAGGGAACATTCAGGAAGGGGCAGCTACTCTGGAACTGAAAAATATATATATATAAGAAGAAAATTAAATCCTGTGACCTTATTTGGAGCACGTATGGCTAAAATTACTGTGTTGCTGAAAATGCCAGGGGACCAAGCCATCTTTTATGAGATTGTCCCCAGAGTGAGGAAAATAATAACTCCAATCAAGTATGCCATGTTCTGTGATCTTTTAAATGGCTGTGGATGGTTTACACTTGGTGACACAAAGGAGTTAGATATTTCAAAAGCCAAGCAAACTGATAGTTCCTGAGAAAGATTATCTGAGCCAAGAAATTCATTCTTCTTTCACAGTAAGAAAAAAAAAAAACTCTCACAAGCAAGATTTCAATCTTGGAATGCCCTTTTGTGAATTGTCATGTTTATGAGCGTGTCTTTTGTTATACCAAATATAATACTCTACAGAAAAGAGCTAAGGAGAATGTCCTGCCAAGCTGCAGGTTGGGAAATGATCTATATTTTAAATGTGATTTTTAATTTTTAATCTAGAGAATATTAGCTTCTGTTATCAAGCTCATGTCGATAAAACTCAATATCAACTTTGATAATAAACATTTTGTCACAGTGTAAATTGCTTGATAATTACCAAATATTGAAAGATAATTTTAATTTCCAAAGGTCAAAGTCCTTCCTGAAAACCAGTTCCAAAATACCAAGAACCACATGGTTAGGTTTATCTCAGAAACTGCCCAACTTCTCCCTCCCAAGTATCTGTATCAGTTACTTTCTTGTTAGTAGGACAAAATGTTCCACCAGAAGAAGAGTAGGGGAGGAAATATTTTATTTATTTATTCTTGTCTTACTCTTCCAGTAGGTAAAGTCCATTGTAGTGAGCAAAACATGGCAGGAACAGGGAACCAGCATCACATCATTTAATCAGCAGGGAACAAGTAGAGACAACAAGAGCAGGTAAAGCCTACCTGTAACACCTCAACTAAGGTCCCCAGTGACACACTTCCTTGAAGATTCACCCCTTAATGTTTCTGAAACCATCCAGAACAGTGGCACCAACTGGGGCTTAATTATTCAAACAAGCCTATGGGATTCATTTTACATCCAAGCATTTAACATTCAATACTGTAATGGTATTATTTGTTTGCTTGTTTTTTTGGCAAGAAGCAGAAGAATGAGCATAAAGAATAATAAATTAATAATATAAATGCCTTCTAGTATTCAGAAACCTTGATATTTAGTTGGCTTGGATTAAACAGTTTTTGAGGCTCTTTTACATGAAAACAAGATAATCACAAAATATTTTGTATAGAACTAAACACAGATGTAAAATATTTCATCAAAACATACATGCCTGCAAGCTCATCATAGCAGTAAGAACTTCAGAGATAATTATTTGAAGTGTATAATTATGCATAGTATAAAACCAAGGGACTCCAACAGTTGTAAACAAGTTATAACATATTTAGTAGAAACTTACCCTGTGCTGGTGAAGCAATCCGGAAGATTCCATCAACCGTTGCTCTATGGATACAGTGATAGTCAAGATTATTGCAATGGATAATGCATTTAGTCTGAAGGCTGCCTTTACAATAGTTAAACTTTAGAGTCTATGAAGGATAATAATATTATATGGCTCATAGCTGATATTTTATATCTCATATGAGATCATGAGGTAACAAACCCCATATCCCATTCTATTTACCTGAAAATTCATAATTCCTTATTCAGACCCTGAAAATATATATCCACATAATTCTTGTTCTAAATATCATTACAACTCTTCACTCACCATAACTATACATTCATCATGCAAGATGAAATGTTGGTTGCAATTCTCAAATTAGTCACAACCAAACTGAAATGGAAATGAAGTGCTAGCAGTAAAAGATGGTCTGGATTTTTTCTTGTGAACAAAACTCTTCATTTTTTCTTGAGAACAAGAGAGATGTGCTTTAGGAATATTTTGAACATAATGCTTTCAGGATTTGTTGTTGTTTCACTTTGTTTTGTTTTATTTTGTTTGGACCGAGAAGCTCATATTGAAAAATGAGATATTTGACAATCCCAAGAAAGAAGATTTGCTTTTGAACAGAAAATTCTATTGGGGAAGATCAGAGAACTAGGTGACAATAAGCTTGGGTATGAAGAATAACTATTAGTTATCTATTTGAATCATACTTTAAGGCTAGAGTGATGCCTTGGTGATCAAGGTCCTTCCCTGAATCCTAGATTATATACACAGGTAATGCTAAGTCAGGACCTTATACAGGGTAAATGACAAAGATAGAGATGTATAGTTACATGTATTACATAAGTAATATACATGTTTATATTAAAGACATTCCAGTCTCTCTTTCCCTCTGTCTATATCTCTCTATATCTCTCCCTCCCCGTTTCTGCATGTGTGTATTTCACACACGTGTGTGTATTTCATACAATCAACTGAAGGCTTTCCTATTCCTATTATAGGAAATATATATTTCCTATTATATGTTTTCTTAAACTTAAATTTCCTTTTGAAGAAAAATTTCTGACTCCAGATTGCAGCTCTGAAATCCAAACTGTTTTCCACTTTCAGATCTGTCCTGCATCACCAGTATGGACCTGAATCCCGAGCTGCCAGTTTGCCCAACAGATTTTTCAAGCGACAGTTCACATAATCATATGAAATTTCTTAAAATAAGCCTCTGAAGAGACACATGCATCCAACTGGTTCAGTTCCCTTGGAGAAATTAAATAATGTACAGTAATTAGTTCTATTCCACAGTTAGTTACATTATTTTGAAACAAGAATTCTTGATAAAATAATTACAAAAATCCTTTTGTCTGATTCTTTTGTTTAGTAGACTACATTTGCATGTGCCTGTAAGATTCAACAAATTATCAGAATTCTAAATTCATTTAATTACTCCTTCTTCTAAAGCTATTCAGTGTGTCAAAAGACCAAGTGACCAAGTGATCAGTGGATGAGTGCTTGCCTAGCAAATGCAAGACCCTAGGTTCGATCCTCAGCACCGCAAAAAAAAAAAAAAAAGACCAAATGACTATCTTATGACTTTTTGATTGAAGAGATTGAGTGTTGTTTTGCATCAAACAAATTCTTTGCATTCTGAGTTTGGGTAAATTTATTATTTTTTTTTCTTTTATAATGGCAGAGTCTTCTTGCCTACCTTGTATGGGACAAGATAATTCTCTCATATCCATACTAAAACAATGAGAGTCTTTCCAAATTATGAGGTAATAAATTATCAAACTCAAATATAACATCTTATTTCTTTTGTCAAAGCCACACTCTGTATCCTGGGCTAAATTAGTAAAATAGCTTCTTAACACCGATGCGTGTGCCTCTTGTACTGTGCATGATGCAGTAAATTAATCATTATAATTTGTATTTGATGAAGCTATTTTAAAGTGTTTGCCAAGGAGGTTCATGGGAAGAAAACATAATCAAAGATTTTCCCTAAGATAGGTATCACCATAGAGCATATTATTTTCCATGTTAATTGAAAAATGTTTGAAAATAATTACATATTTGTGATAATAAAAGAGTATTAAAAGGGAAAATATTGAGATAGGGTATGATAATGTGTCCTAGGTGTTACGTCTAAAAGAAAGCAAAAACATTCTGTTAAAATGGCTGAGCTGTAAATATTTTTCAATCACTATGTGACAGTTTCAGTGAAGCTTAATAGACCCCCTCCCCTTGAGTGGGAGGTGTCTAGCTAGAGCTCACACCTAGGTGCAAAAACTGATTGGTCAGATATAGACCAATCAGCTTCTCTCTGACTTACCTGGGGAAACTTTTAAAAAGCTTCCCTAGAACAAAAGCCAGTCTTTCTTTCCACATGGTGTCCTAGAAGGAGGACTTTTCATTTTTTCCAGGTAAGGTCCCTCACCCCAGCCCTTAGGCAAGCGGGAGGGGGGAGGATGGCTCAGGATTCTTTTCCACATAAACTGTTCCCTCTCATGATGGGGGCCTTCTGATACCTTTTTTTCTGCTGCTTGTTTGGCTGAACAGCATAGATTTGTTGAAATCTCTCCCATACATTCTCTCCACACTGGTGGCTGGAGAAATCTGTAACTCCCCATATTCCCTTAAATAATAAAGTCTCCCACTATACCTTAATATCTTGCTGTCTATGATTTTAATTCTTTAACTTTGTAGGCAAGAATTTGGGTACTCCTCAAATTTTGGGGTGCATTGGAATTTTAGCTGGACATTATCTAAATTCTAATCCTCAGCTCACCCTGCTACAACTACAGAGTTTAAGCAATTTTACTGATACAGGTCTTGGAATCAACAAGATATTAAAAATTCCACAGAGAAACAGAAGTAGTTTCTACTTTCATGAATAATCTCAGTGTAAAAGTAGTATTAAGTATGCCTATTGAATGAGATTAATAACCATAAGCCTAAACATAGTTCTACATTAAGTTCTAAGTGTCTTTCATTCCTAAATAAAATTATAGTAAATAATTTTAAGCTTCCTAAAGGAGGCATATAGTTATAAAAAGAATAAAACACATAAAGCCATAAAATCATTTTTGCCTTTATGGTTTAACATTATACAATTTTGATTATGCACTTATTAAATAAATATATCCTTATAGTGACTCTATGCTGAATATTACACTAAATGGTAAAACTGTGAATAAGAATACAAGAGCTGTGAAGTCCTATTCAATGAGTGTCTGAGAATGAATGAGAAATACACAGACATGTTGCCATTGCAACTTAACAGCAAATAAACCAATCAAGCAATGTGAACATTACACTATGCATTTGTTTTAAAGTTAAAGATTGGTCATTAAATATCCTGTGAAAAGTGGGCTCTGGGTGCGTGCTTTTAATCCCAGCACTCAGGAGACTGATACATAAGGATTGTGAATTTGAGAACAACCTAGGCTATGTAGTAATAAAGAGTTATCATCAATCAATCCATCGATCATTTGCAGATGATTTGTGACCCTGAAAGAAATCAATGGTTGTGACCATGTGCCTAAATACAGAAGAACTTGACATATCACAGAATTTATCAGTCATGTGGAGGTTAGGTGTTTAATATTTAAGTTTGTTAATTCTGTACTGCTGTACATGTAAGATTTTTTGATTCAGGAACCAACATTTATCCACTTTAAGAAGTGACCACTCATGGCCAAACACTGCTCCTTATCCTAGGTCAACATAATTAAAGCTAGGCTAAATGTCTTCTACATACAAAATTTAATAAAAGTTTCCATGACAAGGAATAGAGGGGGCGTAAATGTTCTCTGCTTAGAAACTGAAAAGAAGTAGTCCCACTAAGACTATCTCAGGGCTTCTCATATCATAGACAGAGTCAGTTAACAGAAGGGAAACAGGAAGGGAGGCCTCAAAGCCTACCTTCAGTGATCCACCTCCCCCATCAAGGCTCTGTGGAAGTTTCCCCAACCTTTCAATCCACACCACCATCTGGGAGCTAACTGATCAAACACAAAAGCCTATGGAGAACATTTTAAATTCAAAATAAAACACCCTCCTAGGATTTCCTAATATGTCTCTAGGCAAAGAAATTCCCAGTGATTGGAACCACTCCTGCTTGAAATGTGGAAGTATTTAAAGCATTTGAAGTTTTGCTTTCTATGGAATTTTCAATTTTGAATTTGGGCCTGTTTCAACAAAATTAGTTCAGGAAACCCTAATTGTAACAAACATAAGGGCATTTTCTCTAGGTTCCCACAAGAGCTAAGGAACATAATTATTCATTAGAGTAAAAACTGTGGGGAAGTCATTGAAGAGCTGGAATAGAAATCAAAGGGGTGGAATTTTTTCAAATGGTCAAAATAAACATCCCTCAAAGGTAATATTGAACTAATTTGTGCACACTGAATTATCCTGGTACATAAGGGCAGACTGTGGGCCACATAGTAACAAAGGGAAGAGTTCTAGGGAGGGTGGAGTTTGAATATACTGCCATAGTGATATCAGGACTGCAGCAAGTGGCTGTGGGGAAGGGTCAACACACCCTGTAGATGAGTAGGTCTCATTCTAGAGAACACTCTCTTCCCATGTCAGTATTTATGTATCTATGTGGTCAGGAGGGGCACACACATGCCACTGTGTGTGTGTGTGTGTGTGTGTGTGTGTGTGTGTGTGTGTTTGTGTGTAGGTAAGTGGACCACCTCTAGGTTTTACATCTCTTTCCACCTTGTTTGAAATGGGTGTTCTCTTGTTTCACTTCTGAGAAGGTCAGCCTGACGGGAATACAAACACAGGATATCCCATTGCCAAAGGCATGTTGGGATTGCACACATAAATGCCACTTCTGAGTTCAGCTTTACATGTGTACTAAGAATTTGAAGTCAGGTGAGCAGTCTTGTGGAGCAAAGGCTTTTAACTAACGAGCCATCTCTCTGAATCCCATATCAGATAGCATTCCTTACCTTTCAAGCATTGATAAGGTGTTATATATTATCTTATGTACAAATGTAAATATCTAAGTTTTATTGATCTAAGGTTTACAATTTCTTCCTCAAGTACTAAGTCATCAACTTGTTTTGTCTATGGCCTGAATAGGCACAAATTTGAAGTTTTGATAGATTCAAATCATTCCAAGATTACTTTTGTGTTTAGGTTGTAAGGATCTGGGTTACGGAATTTTTCTCCAGGTGTTATACTATATAGATCATCTCCCAGATCACTTTTATATTCACATTGTATCTGTTCGCATTTATATCATTCCCACATTTTGGGATGAGTTTTTATATGTGCTGCAAAGAGGGGGTGTAATTTCTCCAGGTCATTAAGTTAATAACCCCATTTATTCTTAATGAGTTACATATTTCCATCAAGGAGCACAGTCTGCCACTATTTCTGCTTATATTAAGT
>PVHP010011228.1:0-45503 GCA_004024765.1 Zapus hudsonius | reverse complement strand
TGATATCAGTTAGTTTGTAAACTCAGAAAAATTTAGCAATGCATAATGTCATTAGATTTCTTATATATTATGGATAATATATCATCATTTCAATACTTCCAATTTATAACTGGCTTGACAGTCTCAAAAATACAATATTATAAAAATCAAATATGTTCAATTACTAATTGCAAACAGTGAAATGAAAATTATTTTAATTTTATCAGTTAAAATATTCAGTTAATGTATAAGTACCTAAATATATTATTTTATATGCCCCAAATACGCTTTTACCTTAAGTATTTACTTCAAATAAACTGAATATTTAATAAATATTAACTTTTTAAAAGTACATGCTGATATCAAGTGACAGAATGTAACTCTAGTCACTTTCATCCATTAAATAACAAAATGTTTCATGTTATCAAGTACGAGGTACATGGGAAATGTTCTTATAAAGATTGTACATTAAATAAATCCCAACACCTAGCAAAAATATTGTCTTCCTGGTGAGAATGAGTGTACACACACCTCAATATAAATTTTCTCATTGAAATGATTGCTTATAATGAACTAATCAAAGAGTGCATGCATTTTGAATGCGGCCAGAATACAAAATACTCAATAACAATAAAAGGTCTTGGTAGATTTGTGAATCAAGCTAACAAATGTAAGAGATTTCAAATCTGCTGCATACTTCATTAATCAGCTCTAAAATTTTAAAATAAGCTCTCAGTGGACATATAAGTCACGACCATCCAAAAGGTTGAGGACCTGAATAAAAATCAAAATAACAAATTTGGGATAATCTCAATGCTACCTTTACAAAGGAAATCATTCAATCTTTATTATTTTATTGACTTAAATTGAGTTTTCAATACGTGCTTTAGATTAATAAAAGTTATATATTTGGAGTTGTGAGGAACAATAGATTGACAAGTTGGTTGCAAATTGATTTTAAGAAAATATCATTTCTTCACATGGCTATAAAATTTATATTGGGAGTAACTTAAGTATCATTGATTATTCAAAAAATAGTGACACAGTGAATAAACTGTTATTTAAATATGCTGAGAATAAACAAGATATACATCTTATTAATTGTGCCAAATTCCATCATTATTCAGAAACTATTCTACTTACTCCTGTATAGTGACTATAATTTTAATTTTTTAAAATACTTTTTTATTATTCTAAATTTATTCTCATGATTTACCAACATGATCTTATGCTTTTCAATGTACATGGCAAGTGTGCTATTATTACAACTGTACATTGAGCATTTCAGAGCATGAATAATGGTTGTCTAGGGCACCGCCCACAGACTGTTGCACGTGAGCCAGGCAGAGCAACACCTGCAGGTCTGCAAAGATAATTGGGACTGGGAAGATGCCCAGAAGCTCTGTGGCAGTGGCAGTTGGAAGCACAGCAGGATGAGGCCCCCTGACTGAATTAACAGGGAGACAGAGGAGACAGTGTCTTTCATCATGCTGCTATACCCAGGAGTGTTTTCTTTCAGTGCTACAAGTGGCAGAAGTGATGGGAACTTTTCACTGTCTGTTAGAATTTACAAAGGTTACATCTTTAGTGTTCCATTGAAAGATCCAAGATAAACTGATATGAGGAGGTATACATGAATTGAGCCTTAAAAGAACCTTCCCATACTCTGTAAAAATAGTTTTGAACTCATGCTGACTTTTGAATCTTTCAAAGGTGGATAAGCATCTGACAGAACAGAACAAAAGGCAGCCTCTTTAAACAACAATGCGGTTGTAAAGAATTTGAGCTGAAGGTAATTACATGGGTAGATCAATGTATGTCCATAAGGTACAAAGTAATTAAAGGAATGTCTCAGTTTCATGTATCCATATATATTTAAATAGACCTTCCTGTCTGTTTTTATCCATAGAGTCCTCTGAGAATATATAAATCATAAAGACTATTGCTGCTATTGACATTTTCATGGCAGAACTAGTTTACAGGTGAACATTGCTCATTGTTTCTCTAGGAAGGGACAAATATGCTGGCAACTAAGCTGAAGATCATTCCCTGCGGACTACCTTTCACATTGACTGCAGCACTAAGCAGGCTGCTGAGGGAGAATCGCTGACAACAGTCCTGCTTGTTTATGGACCTTGCACACAACACTAACAACATGCCAAGCAACATGGGCCATATGGTGCAATTTTGGTACAACTGTTAAGGACACAACCAATTAATTTCTGATTGGATTTAAGGACTGTTTCACAAGAGTGAACCCGTGCTTGGTACTGTACGTAAGCCAAGGCAAAGCTCTTGTAAAACAAGGTTATATGCCTCAGTGGAGAGGCCTTTGGTATTGTCTGGTTAAATAGATGGAATATAAATATAAAATCCCCTTTAAATATTTGTCTCTATGTCTATAGATTTTTTCTGCTGTCAGCTTCAGTCAGGAAGGGAAACATCTTTATTTCAGAGAGTAGCAATTAGTATAGAGACTTATCAGTGGTTAAGTTGCTGAGAATAAGTCACTCTTATTGTGATATAGTGACTCAATGTTCACCCATAAATGGAAGAAAATTATTAGACAAATACACCACTTTCTGCAAGGCTCAGAGGACATAAGAAACAAAGGGGGGAAATGTAAGATCGTGAAGAAGAAAAGGTTTAGAGTTGTATAGCTATTTCTTCCAAATTGAATCCTTCCTTCTTGGAGGGAAGAGGGGAGGGAATATGACTCTTAATGCTCAAGAAATATTTACAAGTTTCTTTTTATTTTACAAATACAATTTTAAATGAGCAAATAATTTCTGTGGAACAAAACCAATAAAAAGTTCATAAACGATGTTGAAAATGAATTCTTTTTAAGCATAGTACTGTATATAAAAGGTGTTTGGAAGTTTTCAATGTAACTTCAAACAGATTGATCATATTAAAGTGTAAAATTTTTAGATGTTCACTTGTGATTATGAGAAAATCAAATCTATTATTAAAATTATATCAGTTTACTAATTCTATATAAGGTACATTATTGCAAAGAATAATGCTATTATTTTATTGTACATCAGTCTATTATTTTGAAGAAATTTCTTTCAAAATGAAGTACAATAAGAATGAGATGAAGCTTCCATTCCTATTGGCCAAACCTGTGTACATTTGACCTGTATGGTACTCAAAAGCTAAAATTCACATACTGCAAATAATTTTAAGAATTTAATGTGTGCTTGCTGGTGGCTAAGATTTATGTGGAGTATGCATCTCATATATACTTTATACTTCCTGAATATATTTAAAATATTAGCATGCCAGATAAATAAGTGCTAAGCTTCAGCATCTAGCTATAGAAGCAAGAAGGGAAAAGTAATATTATAAGATATAAATGAATCAGTTATCAGAGAAAAACAAGAGCTATTAATGATGGGTAGTGATCTACATTTCAGACAGACTTTGAAACACTCACATATCAAATTCAGATGGACACAAATATTTTGCAAATTCAACTAATAATATTTTGCAATGGCATAATAGAGTTTCTTATGTTCATTAATATAGTTTAAAAAACTTTTCTAGCAAATATTAATGAAATTATGCACAAGCCAAGTTTAGATACATGTTATACATTCTAAACTTCACTTTATAATCAGTACATGGTCACAAATTGTAGTTTTTTTGTGCTGACTTAATTATCCATGCAATTTGCTCTATATTGCCCTGATTATATTTATTTATCTGAAATTACATATATCATATATAATATTATGCTTTATTAAAACCCTGCCTACAAATAATTACAAGAAGATATTGTAAATCATCTTTAGACATTCTATAAATAAATGATATTTCCATATATTATTATGACTGCTGTTACATATGCAAATATATGATTCAATGTAAGTTCACTCCATGTACACAGAAAGGGTTGAAATATCAGTTTCTTTGTAAAGAAATTACTCAGACACAATACCTCTTGAGAAGAAGAAGCAAGGATCTTTGTCATATTGACGGAGATAAAATACACAAACAAGATTTCTGCTCTTAGAAATGTCTCTATACAAATGGGTTAGTAATTAATGATATTCTCACACATGAGAAGCATCGTTATGCCAATTGAACTTAAAAAGTCAGAATAAATCTGACAGAATCCATGGTAACTCACAAAAACCTCAATCTTTTATCCTAGAGAATATCTGGAATAGTCCTAGAACCTACTAATAAAATATTCCATTGTTTTTGTGCTAAGATAAGACCATTGTTGGAAAACCCAGGGTATCTGTTAAAAATAGCTGTTTTCCTATATGTAATTCACACACCACAAATCATTGCTCTACCTTCCTGATTGAAATCAGCAATGCAAGTACTGGCATCTTGAACAGAATAGAGGGCTGTTCTCCTCTAAGACAGAAGCTTACCAAAACACCCCAAAACCCCCTTTCTCCATGAAAACTCAATTTTAGTAATTTCAGAATAATCTTCTTGAGATATTTAACTTTTTGAAACAAATGCCAGAGAGAAGTATCTGAACTGTGAAAATAAGTTGTAATTATTTTTTACTTTTATTTTATAAAACCACAGTTATTATTATAAGTTTTTAAAGTATATAAGGAAACTTAAATTCTTATTGGTACTGAGGTTGTGGGTTCAGTTTTCATGAACTTTATTATTTCAATGGAAAAGCTATCTTTTACTGTTACGATTATGTACTTTAAGAAATATAGCTAACAGTCTTAGCTTGAACATGGGTAAACAGTGCCACAATGTTGAGATTAGCATCCACCCAAACAGTTTTATGGGAGAAATGTTCCATTGATGACAGAAGCTGGCTCCCATTCATAAACCCAAGCAGAATGAGAAACTAGCATCGGCCAACGAACACCAAAATGCAGTGTGGGAATTTAGGAGAGAGATCCCCACACAATGTTGCCAAGCTCCTCCATAACCCCTCCCTAGTTGGAGATTTACTGCCTCCTGCAGGAAAAAAAATGGGTATTCTAGTTTGATTTTTTTTCTTAGAACATACATGTACTTTTTATGGAGATTTTTTTTTTCAATTTGATGCCACGATACTCTAACAGCATTTAGGGTTATTTCTTCAGAGGGGGGAATTGTGACAGTTAAGTTATACCTTCAGGCAAGATCTTTTTTTTTTTTATTGTCCATAATGAGTTACATTATTTAGTGGGCAAACAATGAGTTGTTATCCCCAATTCCCCAATGCTCCCCTCTCCCATCTCCAATCAGCTGGATAACCTCCTCCATGGGTCAACTGGATCAGTCCTTGTGACAGGGGACCATGGGTAGCCTAGTATTCAGCCAGGTTCTCCTGGCCCTAGTATGTTGTTACTGAGGGGTGCCATGCCTCTGGATAGTCTCCCCCAATGGCTCTCACAATCTTTCCGCCCCCTCTTCCGCCGTTCCCTGAGTTGTGTTGGATGAGTATTAAGGCTGCTTTAATGTTGTGAGTTTAGGGGTCTTTGTGTTGAAAATCGGTGGTTTCTGTCACCCTGGTTTAGCCTGTGTTGATTGAATGGCTGTGGCTGTGGGTCCCTTGTTCATCCTGTCATTCTCTGCGGGTTACCTTCAGGCAAATTCTATGGATTAGATGCCTGACTCCCCTCCCCATTGAGTGGGAGGTGTCTCTAGCTAGAGTTCAAACCTAGATACTGAAACTGATTGGTCAGGTATGGACCAACCAGCTGTCTCTCTGCTCACCTGGGGAAGGGAATACTCACTGAACAGAAAATTCTATCTTTTCTCTTCTCTTAGATGGCCTAGCAGAAAGGCATTAGGTAAGGGCCTCTCACCACAGCCTAATGGTTATGGTGAGGGGCTGGATTTCTTTCTCACATGAATCTTTACTTCTCATGATCTTTCCTTCTTTTGTTTGTTTGACTGAGCAGCACAGATTCTGCTATTTTGGTAAAACTTCTCCCATGTGTTCTCTCCACACTGGTGACTGGAGATCTCTTTAACTTTCCATTATCTTTTAATTAAGATATGGGCTACTTTCTCCTATCACACTTCCGAAATCCTCTAAATTTACTCCAGTCTAGAATGAACATGTGTGATGAAGTAATTAATGCTTTCTATGTTTGTCCAATTCTTTGGCATGCTGAGATACAAACTCTAGGGAAAGTACAGTGAGTGAAGCTTCTGGTGTTCACACTGATGTCATGAGTCCCTGATACAGCAGCAATCAGGGATCATAAACAAGCAGCACCACCAGCTATCAAACTTCTCTGCTTACCTTTGGGGTGAAATATAGATCCACCCCCAGTGACAAGCTCCCTGTAGCAGCTGCAAACTCAATTTTAATAGTAATAATAATAATAATAATAATAATAATAATAATAATAATCTTGAGTCTTTGGGGCCATACTATCAAATGGCCACAAAGTGTAAACAAATTCTGTAGAAAATTGTAATTGCCTTCTGCTTAGCACCAATTTTCTTGTTTTAATATGGCCTTACAGAGGGCTGGAGAGATGGCTCAGCAGATAAGGCACTTGGCTCCAGTGCCTGTGGCCCCCAGTTCAATTCCCCAGGACCCACATAAGACAGAACCACAAGGTGGTGGCCCTGGTATTCTCTCTCTCTCTCTCTCTCTCTCTCTCTCTCTCTCTCTCTCTCTCTCTCTGTCCCTCCTTGAAAATAAAATATTTAAAAAAAATAATATGGACTTACAGAAAGCAACAATTAAGAAAAAAATCAACTAGGAAAATACTTTCATGATCTTCATAAAGCTCTTGCCATGTGGAAGGCAGGAGGGGGTATAGGATCCATGTGGGAATAAGGAGGGGGGTCTCCCCTCATTTTAGCCCAGCTTCACTGAGATGAGCGTGATCTCTAAGAACCTGGAAATTCAGAAGTGATGAGTTGGCAAGCCAAGAGAGCTTGCCCTCCCCTGGTAAATGCATTTATAAACTTAAGGTGTTGGTGGACTCTACCTTCTGGCACTGGTGAGCCAGAGAAACAGCTGATTGGTTTGGGCTAGAGGCTGGCTCAGGAAGAGGCCAGCCATGAATCCCAGTTCTGTGGTCTAAGCTTTACCAACCACAATGCCAGGATGAAATTTGAACTATAGGAAAAGAGATCTCCCTCTAAAGGAGGGGCTCAGGTGTGGAAAACAGGTCTAGGGAACTCCTGTAGGCAAGAGATAAGGAGAAGTCAGATTCTTCTCTGATCTCTAGCAAAGTGGAGATTGCACGACAAGCCTAAGGGCAAGCCTGAAGACATTGCTGCTTTCTCCTTTCAAGGGATTTCACCCTCACTGACTCAAAATGTGCTGAATTTATGATGCTTTCTTTGAAAATAAGCTTAAAATACATATACTGTTTAAAAAGAATCCCCACATCTCTCTGGATTATAGTACTGAAACAATTATCACTAATATTTCCTAGTGGGGTTGAATTATACATTATGGGGATATATGTCTTATAAGACTTTTGTGAATTTATAATGCTTTTAATTGTTGCTGAGAATATGCATGAACATGGATTATTATTGAAGACTAAGACAAGGTCAGCTAAAGGTAGAGTTCAAAATAGATATAATAAGTCATTTTAAACTTTTTGAAACTTTATTTGCATATTAAATATATCTTGATAGGTTTCTTTTGTACATCACATAAATTTAGATATTTTATTCATATGTATCCATACTAATGGTGATACTTTTTAAAATTATCATTTGTTTTTCATATGGGAATTTTAAAGCAGACTGTTGTATTTTATTTTCCATACATTTGAAGAACTTGAAGCCTGTTTTAAAGGCTGACTTAATGTTTCATGGGATGCAAGTTTTAACAAAATGATCCACTTACATCCTCAGGCACAGAGAAGTCGTTCTCAGATGTCTGAAATCACCACAGAGCTCACTTCATGCACAGTAATGTAATCATTTAGAAGTTCTGATATGGAGTGTGGGAAACCAAAACAGAGCTCTCAGCGGGCACGGCCTCAGCCTCATGGAAGACGGGCACCGTCTGGGATTCATCAGTGAGTGCAGAGTCGGACTCTGTTGCATCAGCCTTCCTGCTAGTCTGCAGTGAAGAGAATATCAAATAAAGCCCATATGCAAATTTAAATATTTAAAATGCTCTTTTGCTAGTAAAATTCCCTTCATGATATTACCATCTCAGATTTTAGACCAATCAGAATGATACTATAACAGCAAGGCCTATTTTATGTCTTGAAACAATCAAATAATTGTAAAACTTGTGAAGTTGTGGTGCAAGAGTAGAATAGAATATGAATATTTTAACTAGTAAAGTGTACTTGATTTTAAGATAGCAATGTGTTTATATATTAATACATACTTAAAGTGTACGGTTTCAGGGCTGAGTAGATGGCTCAGTGGATATATATATTCTCAGATTTTACTGGAATGATCAATATACTCGTTATGTTCTAATGGCTTAAAATTTGTCAGGATTTCTGACCATTTTTATATGATATGTATGAGTGCATTTTTAGCACAGGCATGTCCGTATGTGAAGAAACACATGTGTATTTTCTTATGGTTGTCCAAGGAGAACCTTGGGTGTTGTTCCTCAAGAACACCTGCCACTTACATTTTTACATAGGATCTTGATGCCAGAATTTGGAGTTTTAGGGGGTTCCCCCAAATTTATGAATTCTAAGTTTTGGGTTTTGCCTAATTTTTAATTAAGAATAATAAAAACAGATTCAAGAAAGATGAATTTACGAATTATTGAGTTTATTTGGGGAGAAATAATCACAAATTGTGGAGTTTATTTAAAGGGAATTGGAAACTGAAAAGGAAGACTGGAACACATTTATATGGAAAACATTTTAGAAAAACAAAGTGAATTTAGGGTGAAACTGAAGCCTAGAAAGTGGAGTTAGAATAGAGCTGGGGACAATGTGGAAAAGGAGAGAAACTGAGGTTGAGAAAGAGTTTAGAAGGGGCTGGGAACACATGGAAAACATTGAAGCAAGATTTAAAGTGGCTGCAAACCTGTGACAGAATGTATGTAGCAGATCTGGAGTGGAAATCCCCATATGGCTAGTTGAGGGACCCTGGGATGGATTGGAGAGGCAGGATTTAAGAAGGGAACACACTTGGCATTGGCCAAGTGCTGTCTCAGTGGGGAAAGGGGAAGGGAGGGGAAGAGCCCACATGGCAGATCCTAGTGGGAATCCACACATGGTAAATTAGAGACCATCAGAGTGGAGAGACTAGAATTAAAGAGACATTAAAAGACAGGGTTAAGTTTCCCTCTCCCATCCAGCCAGGAGGCCAAGTGGGGCTGGGAAAGGAGACTCATGAGACTCACGTGGGGGAAATTCAGGCCACACCCAACAAGTAGAGAATCCAAGAAGAAACAGAAAAACTCAGGTCAGCCTGTCATTTTTATAGGGTTTGATTCAAGTAGGCAGGGAAAATCCAAGTTATTATTAGGTCTGGAGAATGGATCATAGAGTCGACTCATATCTGGGTGTGGTGGTATTTTAGCATGTTCCGCTGTGGATAGCAGGGTTTGTCATAGATCAATGTCAGACACAAGTTCTAATCCAAGTTATGAGTGTTCATTCTTGTGCCAAGAAGAGAAATCAGATATTTGGCATCTTCTGGTTTCCTCTGGGCCTCTATCCCTGGCTGAAATTTTCTCCTATTCTGTCTCAATCTCAAATTGGCCTGGAGCTCATCAATTAGGCTTGACTATCTAGTTAGCATGCCCAAGGAATTTCTTTGTCTCTACTTTAGCCAAGTTACAACTAAATCATAGCAAGCACTGCAGCCAGCATTTTTATCTAAGTCCTGGGGATCAAAATCAGGTCTTCACTTAACTGACAACCGCCTAAGGAACATACATTGTATTTTTCTTTTTTATTTTAATTTTTACTTATTTATTTGAGGGAGAGGCTGGGAGAGAGAGAGAGAGAGAGAGAGAGAGAGAGAGAGAGAGAGAGAGAGAGAGAGAGAGAGAGAGAGAGACTGGACATATACTAGGGAATTGAACCATCTGGCAGGCTTTGGGAGCAAGTACCTTTAACAATTGAGCCACCCTTTCCCAGCCCAATATGTCTTTATTTTGAAAATGAGTAATTATTAATAAAACAAGATGTCTGCCTAAAGCACAGACTTTTATTTTAAAAATGTTCAGCATAGCATGATTCTCCTTAAGGAATTTGACTTAGCAATACAAGTTTAGAACCTTGAATATCTCTTTTCTTTACTATTTAGTATTCATTAAACTTACAGAAAAGAATCATTTACTTAGCATTTTAGTTTGATTTAGCCTAGAAAAAGTAGAGTGACTATGAAGTATGAAAAACTTACTTTCCTATACAAGCTTATTTTTTTCAGATTAAAGTAATAAAAATTACCATTATCACATGAAGGGCTAATGATCATTTCAGCTCATGAATTTCACTTATGCTTATACCTAACAAAACTGAGTAATAATTTTTCCTTTACTATATTTAAATGTTTAAGAGGGGAGTAGTGGCTATAGGTTTCAATTGGTAACACATTGTAACATAAATTTATGAAACAACTCTATTCAGTTGTTTTTACATCCAATTTGGAAATTTCAACAATTGTCTCTACGATATCCTACTAAATTTGTCCTACTTTTGAATGCGTAACCAATAGAAATGTTCTTTTACTTTCACTAAATATTTTGTTTTATAAGCCTGATTTTACTGTGAATATTTAGTCAAACTTCTGATAGTTAAGTATTATTTTTGCAAGGAAAGAACATATTATTATACAGACTTATTTAATATCATGGATTGACTATATTTTCATGCTTTACAAATCAATTTGTTCATGTTTGTGAATGTTGGCAGGAGACAAGAGACTGCTGAATTAGAAATAACCTCACTACTTAAAGAAAAAACAACATTCAGAGTTTCTGGTTCTCATTGCTTCCCCTTTTTCCTCAGTCACTAAGGGACAAAGCAGTTGGGTGACAGCAGATGAGAGACCTGTGAGCTAAGTGACTTTCTCACTGTTATTAGGAACCTGGTTTTGTCTGGGAAGAAGTACTGCTTGTCATAGATGCAGTCTTTGAACGGGAGCCAAGATCAAGTCATCGGGCCTCTTTGCATTGTGGCATATTAATTACAACATGTAGAACACTTGGCAGAATGATTCTTACTGCATTTTTGACAAGTTTTCCTCAAATTTTGACTTTCTTAAGTCTAGATCCCCAGTGCTTTGTCAGCAAGTGTGGTTGACATGCAGTGTATTTTTTTTTCTGTAAAATCTTCTGGAAGTACTGTTTAAATATGATTGTAACAAATGTAGTAGTGCATATTAAAATCACTGAAGGGCTGGAGAGATGGATCACTGGTTAAGAGAGCTTTCTGTATATGCACAAGGGCTGAGATGCCACTCAAGTTCCGTCCTCAGGACCCACATGAACAGTTGAGAGTGGTCACAAATGTCTGTGATCCCAGAACCATATGGAAACATAGGCTCAGAATCACTTGACTTCTGATAACATGGCAAGCTCTGGGGTCAGTAGGAGACTCCAGCTCATGTAAGAATGGGCGGAGGAACAATGGGGTGGGACACTCAACTTTTGGTTACTGACACTGCAGATGAGAGCAAGTGGGGGGCAACACATGAGCACATACAAATGCACACAGCACACACACACACACACACACACTAGCATACCCATGCATATCCTCCCACACATAGACACAGAAATATACACACCACACACACTTTTCGCCATCACAGAGGCACAAACACATGCATACACCACACACACAAGCAAAAAAAAAAAAATCAATGACATTGAAGTAAATTACGTAAATGCTATAAACCCATTGGAAAAGTATTCATAAGAGGGATTTAAAAACTGGCAAGATTGATGAAATTGGCTCTTGAATCTGGGGGTGGCAACAGAAAGTAGTAACACACTGTTTAGAATGTTGACAAAAACAAGACCTAGAAGTGTGTGTCTTAAAATATGCCAAGCATCACACCCACTCATAACTTGAAATTCAATTATGAAGTGAAAACAAATATATAATTCTGAAATGAAAACTGTTAAGTCTTAAATAATGTTACTTTAAATTCAATCAAAACTAAAAGGCTTCCAAATGAGGAAAAGTATATTTGCTGTGGTGGATTAGTAAGTTTTTTTGTATACAAATAAATGAACTAGAGAATTTAAGACAAAAAATTGTATATCAAATTCAGTTTCAATTTTATTTCCAATTCAATGGAAAGTTTCTGAAAATCCTGAAGAAGTTTCAGACATTATTTGTTTGATAATTTGCAAAAGTGACTGTCAGCCTTTCTAGTGGGGGAACTATTCAGAAAAAAAGAAAACAGTGTAGGAGAGAGTTACTAGTTTGAGACAGAATGGAAATAAATTTCAAGGTTTAGAGGTGGACAGCAGAGAGGGAGAATGCAGAGCTCTAAATTAAAGGAAAATATTTCAGATACGTAGCGTTAATCTAGAGATCTAATGTACAACACAAAGTCTGTATTAATATTGTAATGTGTATGGTGATTTGTATATGGAGGAGATTTCATATGCTGTCACCACACAACAAAGGAAATAATAAAAATGAGGGGTGTATTGGTCTGTATTTGGCAACACTGATCAGATCACAATGCACAGCTATATCAAATATGTTGTGTAGTTAAACATATTAAAGAGATAAAGAAAGAGAAAAAGAGAAAAAGGAAGAGATGGAAGAAGGAACAAGGAAAAAGAGAATAGGAAATGAAGTGTGGAAGAGAAAAAAGATAATAAAAATTGTCACTTAGTTGATAATACCTATTTTAGTCATTGGAAAAACATACTTTCAGTATATTATAATCTGAATTTTTTTTTCAATATACAAAAATAAGTAAAAAATTCAAATATAACATTTGAAAGAAAGTGGGCACACACATTCCTATAAACTCATAGTAAGAAAGGATGAATACATAAAAGATTGAAAATTAAAGAAAATTTTAATGGGTTATATAAGATCCAAACTTCTATACAACTATATTAGCACAAGGTAAGTTAAAAGGGAAATAAGAAACTTTGTAAGAATGATTAATATATACCTTAAATTGGATGGGTTAATGTTGCTAAAATATATTAAAAGCACATATCATATTAACTACTTATATTTTGATACATAATTTGAAAAATGAATAAAGCAATTCTAAGATTAAAATTTTAACTTAAAAATAATGATCTAGCTAATAATAAATATAGTTACTAAGACATGAAATTGATGTAATATCCACTTGCAATCAAATTTTTATCTAACTGATATATACTATTGAAAGTGAAATCTGAAAAATTCTCATTCATTTTGCAAGTAGAAATTGTAAACTTTGGAAATATCTGCATGAATACTTTGAATGAAGCATAAGCAATCAAAATCTTAAATATAAGCCATCACATCTTCCTCCCATTTCTCATTTTTACACCTGAACCCAACTTTCTGCCTGGCTCAGTGCCAGGAGAGGGGTATTCCTTGGAGGTAATGCAGATAAGGTACTCCAGCCAGCCCTTGAAGCCCCCTATATACCTCCTTAGGGAAGTGATTTCTGAGGAGCTGGATAGCTATGGTGTGGAGACATCAGGACCTGTGGTATCCTCAACCCAGACCTTGTAAAAGCCCGGGGGACAATGCCAGGAGCACCAAGCTGGTCTCATCCCTGGGCAGCAAGGACTAGGCTTGGACCTCCTTTACTGGGAGCTTGCACACCTAGATTGCTTCATTCTACAAACCAGCAGTGCCCCATGGTTCTCTTGTGGGGTCAAAGTGGCATATTGGAAATTGCAAAGCTCTAAACAGATATATAAATAAAACATTTGAGAAAGAATAATTTCACTAACTTTACAGATATGAGGATGGGTTTCCATATGCCTTCATTGCTTTCCATTTCCCACCTTACCACTTTGGCTTTTTAATCAAAATCCATTTATAGAACATATGCCTATTGGTTTATCCCAAATGATTATTTGCTTAAAAATCTAAGAATATAAATATATCAACAACAGAAGATTACCCTAGCCTGATTAGTAAGAGATATTATTTTGGTCGCTCTAAAGTCTAATTGCAATTTGAATATTTGTAGGGTCTTATAAGACACTGCCACTGCATATAGTCTTATATTTTTCTGAAAGTTTATTTTCTGGAATATGTGTTAGAGAAAACCTCTCACTGAATTCTTTAATGCTCATTTATGTAACGATTTTTTGCATAAGTTGCTATAAATTCTATTTATACAAGGAGGCCTCATGGCACAATGATAAAATTCATTTAATGTGAATTCTGTCAAACCAAGATGTGTTTTATCATCTCTTTTCTCTCTCTCTCTCTCTCTCTCTATATATATATATATATATATATATATATATATATATATATATATATAAAATCAATCTATCTATTTCAATGTAAGGTCTCACTGTAGCCTAGGTTGACCTGGAATTCACTATGTAGTCTCAGGCTGCATGGTGACCCTCCTACCTGTGCCTCCCAAATGCTGGGTTTAAAAGCATGCATCACTACAACTGGCCATGTTGTATATTTTTAAGTGGAAAAAATTTACTTCTCTTTTGTCTTAATAATAATTTATTTATTTATTTATTTATACTTTTTTTCTTCCCTTCTTATTTACATTAAATACATCTGTAAATCAGCAGTCACTTCCTGTTACTACAATTGCTATTTTGGAAGGAGTGGGAAAGCAAATCCTCTCTTAGAAGCAAGCAAACAAACCGTAAAAAAATGATCAGCACACAAAAAAAAAATTGAAGAAGTGGGGAATTCAAACAAGCAAACACCTGACCCAAGTCCAACAGAGCTAAGTGGTAGGAGTGGAGGGAAGGCAGCAGACAACTGCTCTGGAGACCAAGTCCAATGTTGTTCCTCAGGAAACTAGGGAGGGAAGAAGCCTGGGGAAATTGTTCTCCAGTCTAAGTCCATGAAACAACATTAGTCCAGCTCCATAAAGGGGCTAGGATCACTCCTGCCCAGCTAGGTCCCAGATCTCAAGCTGGACTGTTGTGTCACCTAGACAGATGGACTGGGGAAGGAAGGCAGTTATGAATAAGATAAATGGAGAATGAATGAAAAAATCCCACTCCTCTTTAAAATACCACCACTCTCACTCCATCAGTTTCCACCCAAGCTGTTCAGCTACCCGTAGTAATTTAGTTTTGATATGCATGAAAAACATTAAATATGCTTATAATGTGATTGATCTCTTTATGGATACTTCTCTAAGAAATATTATGAGATTCAACAAATGCACAAAGGATATTTACTCAATAGAATGAGAAGAAAAATCTCAAAACTGTGACTGTAATTATGACAAATTTTAAAAGTTTGCTTCATGAAAGGATTTGCATTAAAGATTATATTTAGATGTGAGAATAATATTCATCTTCATCTTATATATATTTGATATCACTGCAAGACTAAACCATGAGCTCATTCATTAGACTGTTCAAACTAGGGATGCAGTGTAACTTTTCTTGCAGAGATCCGAACATCCTAGAGAGGACATGGACTCAACTTGGTGATAGGATAAATTTATTGGAGTCACCAACAGAAGCATGGGTAACCCAAAGGCAGGTAGCTGCATTACCCAGAGGTCCACCCCATGGTCAGCCGCATCCCCAGAGCTCCCTGCTGAACTTGTTGGCAGCCTCACCGAAAGCGTTCTTTCCTCTGGGCAGGATCATATGAGACTTGGAACTTCGTGAGCTTTCTGACTGGTAAACTTCATTAGCTTCAAGAGTCTTATGAGCTGTCCTCTTCCCTCCAGAAGGGAATGTTTCAACCCCTAGGAAATAGCTACATTATAGGCACCATCAATGCATATAGGCAAATTCCCTAGCAGGAGATGTGAGGGTAATTATAAAAATACTTTGCAAACTTAAATATTTGCTGAAGAAATATCACTAATCTGTGACCTAGCTACTCTTCCATTTCACTGGGAGATACATTGTCCCTTGGGGTAATATACTACAATGTTCTAGACTCCAAATACTTAATTTTTTTATTAAAAACATAAAATTTTTATAGTAAACAAGTTGGTTGGCTTCTTCACAAATGTTATTTGTAATGCAAATACAAAATGGAAACTTAGATGAAGTTCTACAATGTTATTTTCTTAAATTTCTAAGCACACCTTTCATATTTCTAGATTTATATGATGTTTGGTATGGAAGGTTACATGATGGTTTTAAAGTAACCAACAAGTGATATCAAACTGTCATTATATTCAAGAAATGAGAACTTTCTGCAAGATTTTTAAAAAATATATTAAAGCATGAACAAATCTGTCACACAATTATTAAGATACACTAATAGTAAAAGGCAGCCCTGTTAAACACTTTGCATGTGAAAACCTTAAGAAGAAAATCTCCAAATATTATTAGTATACTTCTCAGAAAATTGTGATGGGAGCGACCGAGAAATAATTATTTAAAGAAAGTTTGAAGAAATGACATTTAGTGTCCCAAATGTAATTGAAACTCAGAAAACTATCAAGATAAAAAACACGTTATTTTTCAATTAAATGACTACATAAATCACCATTTAAATCATCCATATTTCTTAAAATGCAAAATATGAAGTATAAAAAAGAGTTTTTCAATTTTTAATCTTCAGAAAAGATACTTAAATTTGAAAATAACTTGTTCCTTTAGGTAAATTGGGGAAACATTATAATATGTGTTCTAGCTTTTGTTCTGAAACTCCTGTTTTAAGTCAAGAGTTGCAGCAAGATTGCCCTCCATATAATGCCTGAAATCTCAGGTTGTGGAGTTCACTTCTCTCATTTAAAGGTGTGAATATAGGTGTGATACAGGGGTGAGGCCTCTCTGGAGTCATGACACTGCTCTCTGAATTCTGCAGACGGTGGTAAGTAGCTGTCTTTCCAAATCAGCTCTTATTACTGACTCAGATGACCTCAGTTTGTATTGATTTGGCCACTGTTAGATGAAGAACACTTCTATTATCTGCTGTCTCTTCCATTACAAATAATTTTCAAAATATTTTGTGCAATACAGGTGACAGAATGGTTTTATCTCCGAAAGATTAATTTAACTTGACTAAGATTTTCAGAATATAACAGAGCAAGAAATTAATGGTTAGTCTGTAATCATAAGAAATAAATACAAATATTTAGGCAGAAATCCTCTTATATAATAATTTGGTTATTAATGAGGTCAAAGTTTATAAAAGATACTTAGGATAGGTCAATACAATTATTAAAATAATTTCTATAAAGATGTTTGGTGAACTCCAATGTACTGTATAACAATTATTGATTAATACTATGTCTTTAATTTATAGTTACATTTCATAGATTCTGAAAACCACAAATACAGAGAGTTGAGGGAACAACTCAAAGACCCTGATGATTTCCCTCATGATGTTCCTACATTTTCTGTCTTTTCCAGCATGACATGTGAGACAGCACATTTTAATTTTGAGTCTGACTTCTGTCACTTTGCCTTGCATATTTGACAGCTTTCTCATGCTGCAGCTTAGTAATACTCTACTGGGTGGCATAAAAGTTTGCTTATTCATTTATCCTTTTGGAGGCATTCAAATTCTTTGCAGCCTTTCACAATTATAATAGCATTATATGCATTTATTTCTAGATCCTTATTATTGGTTGGTAACATGATTTGTCTGTGAAACATAGGTCGAAGCACAAGCTCTATGAGAATCTCTAGGCTATATTACAAGAAGAAATGCAGTTTTCATGCAATTAAGTGTTTTTAAATGTTAAACTAAAGGGTATCACTTAGAGTATGCATTTGGAATTAGCTATCTTTTTACTTCATTGGTGGGTCATGTGTGCAGATCTTGATATCTTTGCTGGCTATGAGTCATCTCACCCATGTGAAATGGTACTGGAATCTTACTGTGTTTCTGCTTCCCTCAAAAATGATGTTGATGAGTGTTTTTTTTTCCCTTTTGTGGATTTTCTTTCCATTTATCTTCTTTGGTGGAGATATTGTCACATCTTTCATCCTCTTTCTAAATGAAGTTGTTCATTAGTTAACTTCTTATTGCTGGGACAAAATATCTGATGAAAAGAAATTAAGGGACAAAGGCTTTTTTTCGGAGGTTAGGTCCATGTTAAAGTCCATAATGGCAGGGGAACTATGACAACAGGAGCCTGAAGCAACACTGGTCTCATTCAGTCCACAGTGAGGAAGCAGAGTGATGAATGCTGATGCTCAGCCAGCTCTCTCCTCCAGCACCCCAGTGCTTGAAATTGTGTGGGACAGAGTTAAAGCGGCTCTTCCAAACTCAGTTAATGTAATCAAGGTGATCTCTCTCAAGCATGCCCGAGATGAGCCTAGCCTAGATAATCCATTACAAATGTTGTACTCAAATAGACAGTGTACACAGTTTGCTAAAATCAAAAAAAGTCTAGCTTTTACCTTAGAGTTGGAGCAATTTTAGGAAGTAATCATAGAGAGACTAATAAGAAAAAAGCATCTAAGATGTATTAATGAAGAAATATGAAAGCTATCTATAGAATATGCGATTCTAAGATAGGTCTATTAAGGAAAATATTTTTATTTCCCTTCTTGTTAGGTGGCATACAATAGACCTCACAGACAGTTTCCAACTCAGGTATGCTGATGAACTGAAAATATCCAAAGAAGCATTTAAGTTGTTTGGCTAGAACCCAAGTGCCATGGGGGAAAACACACCCCAACTACCAAGGCTAAGGTATCCCTTGGTTCTTTCATGCAAATGCCCAAGCATCTCTAATAATTGTGAGTATAGTCAATGTTCTTACCCAGATTAAATTTAAAATGTGTGTGTCTGCCATCTGCTATACCTCTTGGGGAAGAGACACTGAACATTTGGGAATACTTTTTCATAAGGAATAATGTTTTATGGCTCATCAAATAGGAAAGTAAATCCTTTTAATTTTAATTACATATGAGCTGTTCATATTACAGCAGTTCTGGGAAAGAGCTGTATGTCTCTTTGGGGAGTGGCAGAATACATTTGAAAGGATGAAATGAAAACAAGCACACGTCAAATACACCATGTCTCCATGCATTACTGTGTTTATTTTTCAGACTTTGTTAAGAGCAAAAAATATTTTTAAAACTATGTTGCCGCAATCCAGGCAGAAGGGAGACACAGGTTCTATCTTTCCAGGCAGATGTCAAAAGCATTTAAACAGCTGCCCGACCAGTTCAAACTGTCATCAGAAATGACCTTAAACCAAGTTTAGTTTTTAAATGTTATTTAAAAAAGTGAAAAAAAACAACCCAGAGCCATTATGCAGCTGTCTAAAATATTAAATGAAAGAATGAACATCTGTTCAGTTGCTCTTCAAACTTTAATGGTTTGGAGAGAAATTCTGTTGTCTTAGATCTTTAAGAACATCTGAGGCCCATACAGCTTCCACACCTGTGAACGCTCCTCTCTGAAAACACACACTGCCACTTCAAAGCCTCCCACCATTGTTCCCTGCCAAACATATGCCATTGAGCAGCAGAACAAATTATTAATATTCCTTACGATAGTTACGGTCCTCTCACAGTGTCTATTTTTTGAGGAGGAAGAAAATCTTTTGAACTCAGACTGTTGTTCAAAGAAAACTGTACATTATTTTCTTTTGGATTGAATGGAGTCAGAGCAGTGTGAGAGCAAGCAATCGGGACACCACTCTTACAGATTTGAACTTTAGATACTCGGAAGCACTTGGTTTTAAAATGAGTGAGCATATGGTACAGGAATATTAAAACACAGTGCTCAGATGATCCTTCTGTCTCTCTAGCATTAATGAGAACATTCCTTTAGAACTGGAAAATAAAACCCTTATATGTATGATAAGCATCAGGATTATGAACCAGTATTGCTTCGACATAAGCTATGATGTTGATATATAAATAAAGTGGTTTTAAGCATATATCTGTCTGGTGAATATGATCGTGCATTTCGCTTATTTCTTTACAGACATATGTATGTTAGTGTGCATATATTTGTGTAGTTATATCTGTGCATGTGTGGCAGATGCATGCTGTCCTTGAGTGACTTCCTTAGTATCTCTCTACCTTATCAGAAAGACAGAATCTCTATGCCAACCCAAAGCTCACTGAGTCTGCTAGTCTTCCTAGCTGGCAACTCTCTGGAATGTTTCTGTCTGTGGTTCCCTCCCAAGAGTTAGAATGGCACATGTACCACTGTGCCTGGCATTTTATGTTTGTGCTGGGGATCCAAACTCATGCCTTGTGCTTGCCCTGCAAATGCTTTACAGACTGAGACAATCTCTGAGGCCCTGCATTTAATTTAAGTGTCTTTAAACACGTGTGTGTATGCATGTGCCAAAGTCTGAGTGAGTCCTTACATGATAGTGTTTCCCTAACCTTGTTGGTTATACAAAACTTCTGCTTTAAAACCGGTGGCTCTACCAAGTGAAATAACTCAAAGTGGATCCATTGTTCATGCTAATATGCAAAATAGCCAATTTTTTTCAACTGAATATGCATCAATATAGGGAAGTCCGATTTAAGATTTAAAATAGAGGTGAATATGGAAAGCTTGTACTGCTTTATTATTTAGAGTGAGGATGGGGTTAGGCGCTTGTCTATAATTTCATTCAGAACTCTAAACTGAAACTTCATGAAAGGTATTACTTGAAGAATTTAAATAAATTTTAAGTGACTATCAATTAGGAAAGGCTGGAGAAGATATGGAAAGCTGTACGGGAAAACTATGTGATACTTTCACAGTTTCTAGAATAAAAAAGAATATGTATATGAAGTGATTTTAAGTGAACCTCTTATATTTCTTCCTGTTCTTGGCTGTTAGTCTGTGGCTCTATCCTCCAACTTTAGAATGAAAACACCAGCAAACATTTTCACCAGCTAGATACCCAGGCTCCTGTCTCCACCAATTAGAATCTGTGTTCTAGAAGGAAGCCGTAGTTTTAAAGCTCCCCACAAGTCATAATAAGAACCTATGTTTCTAAAACCCCTACTAAAGCTTTTTATAATACAAATATCCATTAGCATTCTCTGGGGGAGTCTAATTTATTTTCCTATCATACCATTATATAATTACACACATGTAATAATTGCTGAAGTTTAGATTCCATTTCTTTCCACCAGATAGTAAATTATCATAAAATGTTTATCAGAAAATATACCTGTTGTTTCTAGAATTAAGTGGAAAAAATATACAACTGGATTAACTTCGGTAATCAATTCAGTTGGCCATGTTTTCAAAAGCAATTTAAGTTCAGGTCTACATCTGAAACAGTTTACATATACCGGCAACACATTGATATTTCAGTCTCATTTTTACTGATCCATTCACTATTATCAAACCACTCATGCACTATAATTTAAATGTTAAAAAAACATGCATAGAAAAATTTGGTATTTGAATAAAAAAAACCTGAAATATTGTGAGAAAATATGAGGTGTACATTGTAATTATAGCTCTCCATGAAAGGCTAGGTTTTCAATGAATTTATTTCTATATTTATTTTATACTTTCCTATGATAAATATTTTATTTTTGAAAACATTACACAATAGAGTTTTTGCATTTGAAAATAATTCAAAGATCAGATATTTTAAATCTTAAAAATTGCAGGTTGCAGCCACTTGAAACTAAAAATCATGACTATCAGTTGATACCTGCCGCTTTTTGTGGTACTTCCTGCAGACTGCCTGGTGCATGGACTGCAATAATAAACAGCTAATGTTTCATCTCACGCTTCTCGGATCCCTCCCCTAGATCTGGCCACAGAAATTTACTGTGTGCTATTATGTGATACCTTCTCTTACATACATGGCTCTGTGAAAGTTGACAAAAATATTCAGAAGATTGCTGAAAATAAAAGAAATATCCCTAAAGAGTGCTGCCTTATGTCTCCCATAGTGCTTTCCTTCGGCCATCTTGGAAGTATTTTATGACTCTCAATTTCTGTCCCAGTTAACAGTTGCCACGTCCCATGACAAATTTTTCTAATTCCATGCTGAATTGCTCCCTCCCTTCTTAGATGATGTTGCTCTGAAACTGTTTGCTCTCTCTAGTTAGATTTTATGTATAACTAGGCCTCACTTTATAAATCATTTAATAAGAAAGTTGCAGTACATACATTCTCAATGCTGGAACAAAATACCCAATCAGATGCAGTTTATGAAAAGAGAGGATTTATTTCACACTTATAGTTATCTGGAAGTTTTGTCATCATAACACAGAAAAGCAGGGCAGACACCTCACAACATCACACATCTGTTGCATAGAGCTCTCTGACTGAGCTATCTGCAAACACCTACTAGATCTGCATCTCCAAGTCTGCCCACAAGTCTGCAAGACTCCACCCCATGGGAAGTAGGAATCTTAATTATAAATACTTGAGGCTATAGAGGACATTTTACTTTCAAGCCACCATAAAAATTTTATATTTCTCATAAGTTTATAGACAGATTCAGTAATATCAATATACACTTTAACTATAAAATGACTGAGCACAGTAATGCCTCAGCAGCATAGATGGCACTCAGGAAAATGCAGGTGTTCAGTTCCATGATTTTATCAACTCTGAATATGCCAAATAAAGGAAACACAAATATAACAAACACAATAGTAGGGCATGGAGAGAGCTCTGCAGTTATGTGTGCTTACTTAGCACGTGGTCTGAAATGGTCCACATATGTTGAAACTTCAGAGTTCAGTTTCTCGGTGCCTACACCAACATCTGCGTGTTCTAATACACATCTAACACCAGTCCAGAGGAGGGTGGAGAAGGGAAAATCACTGGGGCATGCTGACCAAGAAAAAAAATGTAAAAAGATCTCCTCTGAGTTGAGTGAGAGACTCCATCTCAAGGAGCAGGCAGATGAATGAAAAGAGGAAGACTACCTGTGATGGTTAAGTTTTGATGTCAACTTGACCTTTCAAGTAATCATGGGTGGGTCTTTGAGGATGTTCACAGGAAGGCAGCCTCTCAGTAGGGGGCAGGATGTAAGGAAGCTCAAAGGAGCTAGAAGTAAACATCCTTTCCTGTGTGGGCAGTGCAGGAAGGAAATTCCAGAGACTCAGGAAACCATTAAGTCTGGGGAAGGGTTACAAGACCCCAGCCTAAGGCTATTTAAAGGGGAAGAAATGCTCTCCTTGGCCCCCCTGCCTGTTTGCTGTTCTGTGTGTGTGGTGTTGGTATCTCTTTCTCTGCTTGGACCTGTGAAAGGGGCAGCCTCTTTTGCATTCTGGAATTTCTCCTGTATCTATGACTTGAATAAATCATTTCCTCCCATAAACTGTGCCTGGTTTGGAGATTCATCCCAGTGGTGTGTGGCTGACTACGACACTACCTGATGTTTTCTAGCCCCTACACACATGCCCACGGGGTGGAGCATGTGCACAGACACATGCAAGAATCAGACCTATTATATCACATACCACACACAGTCTACACACACACACACACACACACACACACACACACACACACACACACAACAAAAAGAAAAAAAAAGAGACAGAAAGCAATGTAATAACTAGATCATTAGTTTTGCATGTTTTGAAAAGATGCTTTAAAATATTTACTACAATTGAATATACCTAGAAGCATGGGTTATTAATTATACTTGCATTGAACAGGTAACTTGTATTGGCAGAAATTTAGAAGCCTTATGAATTTTAGCTAGAATAACTAGAATCATCACTTACTAAATAACAAATATTTTCTATGTTGTTTTGTAGTGTGTCTTACAGGGAAAATAATTTTATATGTTAAAGAAGTTTTAAAAGTTTCTGTGATTGTTTAAATATTTAAAAGTAGTTTGCATAATTACATTTTATTAGTAAAATTTGCATATAGAGAGCAGACTCGAAAACTCAAGAAAATTACTTATTCAACACAACACAAATCTCTGGAACTTTTACAAACAATCAATGTATTTGGACTAATGTTTCCTACACATGCTTTTCAGAAAAATAATACATTTTCATCAACTGCCTGATATTCTGCTCAAAGTTACACAGTTTCAAGAACTTTAAATTATTGTGTCATTGAGTTGCTGTATTGTAAAAATTAGCTCTTTTTATAGTTCTATTAATAATAAGTAGAAAGAACTCTATAAATTTATTAATAAGTAGAAAAATTATCTCATATTTTGATAAATTAGAAATTAATACTTAAAATCCTCTTGAGTACTTTGTAGTTTCTTCAATTTTTATTGATAGCTTCCATAATTATAGACAATAAACCATGATAATTTCCTCCCCACCCCCACTTTTCCCCTCTCGAATCCACTCTCCATCATATCCACACCTCCTCTCAGTCT
This sequence comes from Zapus hudsonius, assembly GCA_004024765.1. NCBI lineage: Eukaryota > Metazoa > Chordata > Mammalia > Rodentia > Dipodidae > Zapus > Zapus hudsonius. The sequence goes on along the minus strand of PVHP010011228.1, from coordinate 21,257 downwards.
CTACTGAGTTTTGATGTCATCTTTTCCTCTTGTTATGTGTGTCTTGTGTTGGTAGTGCCAGGCACTGTGACGTTATGAAGCCATTTTGTCTCTGGAAGATTGAATTGTCAGCATTGTTAGCAGTCCTTCCCTTCCTCTGACTCTTACATTCCATGGACCCTGAGCCTTGAAAGGTATACTTGAGATATCTCAGTGCGAAACACTCCACTGTCACTTCTCAGCACTGTGGTGTCTTTTGAGTCATCCATGTGTTCACCTCTATCTGGAAAGAGAAGTTTCCTTGGCAAAAAGTGAGAAGAGCATTAATATATGGGAATACACTTTAAAAATGGATATAAGGCAGTTTGATGGGCATAAAATATGCATTTAGCCCGACAACAACAGATGTTGCTCCCCTAGGGTTCATGACCTCCACAGCCATATGCTATAGTCTAGGTAGGTCTTTAGTACCAGGCAGGTATTCCTTCCCAGTGGAGGGGGCCTCTAGTCCAATTTGAGTTTCCGCTATAACAGACGTGCTGCTATTGCATCAGTTTGCAGATCTGACCTGGCTGGCCAATCTTAAAGCTTGGTAGGTTCACTATTGTTTACCACCATTGATGCTTTTAAAATTTTGGTTTCTAAAACTGGTATAATTTAAAATCCAAACTCCAATAGTAGTATAACATAAAATGCTCAAATTATGTTTTATTGATATTAAATAGCAGTCTACATTTAATAGTGACAGTACTACTTGAGAGTAACAATCATTAAGATGTTTGATGAAATCACTAAGAATTTTGTAATTAATTTGTTTGATCAAGCACCTTTAGAGACAGTGGCTTTTATTTGGATGGGTAGAAGCAACCTCTTTTCTTTCTTGAGAAAGAAAAAAATAGAATATTGGAATATTGTGCAGATCTCAACAAAATGAAACTTACTGACATTTATTTAATTATTACTTCTCTGAAATTTCAAATCATTCAAATACTCAGGAAATGGGTGTGCCACATGCTAAATATACAGATGTTTCAAACTTGAAACAATTCAATTTTTAAAAAAAATTTATAATGATAGAAAAGTGGTGCATATTCCATACAATCAACATTACAATTAAAAATATTTTCATTTATTTATTTATTTATTTATTTATTTATTTATTTATTTATTTATTTAGAGAGAGAGAAAGACTGAAAGTGAGTTAGAATGAGCCTTTAGGGGCCTCGCAAACAAACCCCAGACACATGCATCTTTCTAGCCCAACACATCAAATTCTAAGTTTGTTCTCTTCCTGGACTAACAATGTGGTTTTCTCTTGCAATGCTGGGTAGCAACAGTAGGTAGCCCCTCCTAGTAAGCCACATAATCACTGATTATACAACCAATGCTTTAAGAGTCCCCAGTGTCCACTGTGCTCTAAATACAGAATTTCAACATTTTACATCAGATATTCAGCTCTTTATTATAGGATGTGCTTTGGATTATATAATGTTGGCCATGTGTATGATGATAATCAGTATTTTGAGTGTGTTCAATTCAGGAAAGGGTTAGCTAAAATTTAAAACTACTTTCAATTTGGAAGCAACACTTTCAATCCTCAGTGAATTATGGAGTTAGGATCCCATAAACTAAAGACTGATTGCATTGTGACCTATAATATTTACAATTTAATTTGAGTTTATGAGCATGTATTCCCATTATAATTTATGAAGCTTTTTTTTAGTTTTTTGGAGGTAGGTTTTCCATGTCAGCACATATTATAACTTAAAACAGTATCATAGTTTATGAATTACCTGTTCTAGCTATGAAACTAAAATGCATGTGCATGTATGTGTGCATGTGTATGATTGCTGCTTGGCTTATTTTAAAGTGAGTTCGGTAGCTGAAAGTGTCATTTCCTATTTAGCACCCATGATAGATGTCTTTATGATGTTCACCTCATCATGAATCCCCTTAGGTCATATTCCTTCAGTTGTTAAATTGTATTGACATTTATTATGAACTTGTCATTCTACTGTATCAAAAGGGAGAAAGGAATAGCTTGGAAATAATGTGTTTTTTTCAAAATAAATATAATGAATCATTCTTAAATATTGTACACTGGGACTTTACACCTTCCTCCTCATGGGGACAGAGCAATTTTGGGTTCCTTGTACGACTATTCACCAAATAATTTGGGGGTCATCATTGATCCTTGTCCTATGAATTCCAATAATGAAATCCACAGACCAGAGGATAAGGTTCAGAAAGAATTTATTATAGCTTAGAGTTTTAGGAGGAAGAAGAGAAGGTGGCTTAATTCTAGAACATAAGAGAAAGAGGCAAGATGGAGCTCTTGCCCAGGGAGGCAAGAGGGATTTGACAAGTTTACCTTGAGCCTCAGATCTGGATGTTTGGTTTTGTTTTATTTTGTTTTCTAGGTAGGTTATTACTGAAGCCCAGGCTGACCTGGCACTCCTTCTGTAGTCCTAGGCTGGCCTCGAATTCAACATGATCTTCCTACCTCTGATTCTTGAGTGCTGAGATTAATGGCCTGCACCACCACACCCAATGGGATCTGTTTATTTTGTTTGTTTGTTTTATTTTAAGTCCCATGATAGATGGCTGATTTAGCCAGTTTACTCTAGATGCCAGGAGTCTGGGTGCAAAATTTTGGAATTCTCTAGGTAGGAGGTGATAGGAATTCCTTAGGGAGCAGAGAGAAGGAAAGGCCAAATCCTTCTTATGGTTTTTGACCTGTAGTAAAGTGCAATGACCTAGATTTTCTCCTAAAGGCCTGAGGACAATTCCAGCTCTTACCCAGTAGAAGGCTATTCTTTTTTTGGGTCAGTCTTCTCTAATCTGTCTACCCAATTTTTGTCTCATGTCAATACGTAGGAATCCTCTTTACTCTCTCCTTTTTCTTCCCTCGAGTGCTTCAAGTTCACTCTATTACCTGATAAAATCTCTATAAACATAGATAAATATAATATTGAAAACTAAGAAAAATTAAAGAAGCAAAATCCACATGTGGACATAGGCAGTGAAATTTTTCTATGCTTACTTTAAGGCCATTTAGTCTGACAATAACCTAGATTACAATGTAGTTTACACAAAGCATTTAACTGTGTCTTTGATTCAGAATTAATATAATTGCATTGAGTATTGCTTGTTGAAGTGTGAATAAAGAAAGAAAAGGAATAAAAATAGCTACTTCCAAGCCTGGTCCTAAAGATCCTGGAAGATAATCTGCATGTTTTTCTCCCCCTAAAAAATGGACAATTTTCAAAGCAATCACTATGGAGAAACACAAAACTGTAAGAGATAGCAATGTGGCTTTACCAAACATTGGGGGGGGGGGAAGATAATCTACATAATTAACATTTGGCAATCCACTCATTCATTCTGGTGGGATCCTTCAGAATATATCATAGCCCTAATACTTCAAACTGGTGAATTTATGTGGTATAAAATAAATAGATTAAGATGTGTAGACAAGCAATTAGGTATGTCTGAAAGAATCACAAGAATCCAGTGATACAGTTCCAAACATTTTTGCTTAGTTTACAAGTACACACATGTGCATAAGAGCAGTTTTATAAAGAATAATTTAGTAAGTTTTAAAATTATCTTCTTTTGGTATATAGAGACAGTGTTGAGCATGCAGAATGGCTAACAATAGTGCCACTGCACAGTGAGAAGTCTTTGTTAAATTTGTTTTGCAAATCTTATTGTCCAAACTTGAATGGTAAATACTTTTTTTTTAATCAATGAATTGAAATTATCTATGGGCACAATTTGTTTACTGTAGTAATGGGATTTTAATTAGTAAAATATTCTGTAAGGAGCCAATTGTTCTTGGAATGAATTTTATTTAACAATTATAATTGTAATAGAAAATTCCATGTCCATTCTACTGAACACTGACTCAGAGAAGGCAGTATAATAGATTTTTAATGAATTAATGTCTACAAGTGTAAATCTGTGTGCATGCCTCTGTCTGTGGGTGCACACTTGTGGATCTTTCATACAGGAAAGACAAAGTAATTAAGCTTTGAATAATGGATATTAGTTTATAAAAAATGGCTACTCTTGAGGTAACTTGATAATTGGACTATAATATTGGGCTATCATGTAACATATATACCTGATAAGTTTAATGGCTCTTTTAAACATGTGTAAAGAAATAATGTCAACCATCTTATGTTTACTGTTCTATCTATGTGTTCCAACTGTGGTCCAGCCACCACTGACGAAGATATAATTCAATGCATAAAGTTCCATTCTCCCTCAGAGATATAGCTGATTCTAGCAGGGGTAGGTTCCCAATTGTAGGCTAAAAAAATGAAAGAAATAATGAAATATATATATATATATATATATATATATATATATATATATATAGCTTTATAGTTATTTGGTTTTCCTAGCAGTATTCTAGCCCATAAGAAATTGAAAAAGATCAGAATATGTTGTCAAACACTGAGGAATGCAGAATCTTACCAAGTAGATGCAAGCCCATAGATTGAATAAAGAAAGTAACAAGGCCTCTCTTCCTGAATATTCATGCCAGGAAATAACTGGGGAAAGATGCATTCATGTAGATATTCCCAGAGCATTTAATTTATTCTTAGTCACATAACTCACGCTTCAATCTGAACTAACTTTTCTTTCCTAGGAATGAACATTACACTAAAAACTCATTGAGTTTTTTTCTGACCTTAGGTATATTCAAAATCTTTCCGTCGTTATATTTTCCTCACTTGCCTCTGTGTTACGGGCTTTTAATAATATATATCATCCCCTCCTTTATGGTGAGGTAGGCTACTTATTTTGGTTTTGTGACAGTTTCAGGCAATCTAGCTAGAGCTCAAATCTAGATGCTAAAACTGATTGGTCAAGTGTGGACCAACCAGCTGTTTCTCTGACTTACCTGTGGGAGGTCTTAAAAAGTTACTGAAACAAAGTCCCGCCTCTCTTCCCTCCACATGGCATCCTAGGTGGAGGGCTTCTAAATTTCCAGGACTTTAAGAAGGTAAGGCCTTCCCTCACCTGGGGGGGTCTCAAGACTTTTCCCACAGGAACCTTTTTCCTCTCATGGGAGCCCTCTGTTTTCTTTTTGCTTGTTTAGCTGAACAGCATAGATTCTGTTAAACTCTCTCCCACGTGTTCTCTCCACACTAGTGGCTGGAAAACTCTGAAACTTCCCATTTCCTTTTAAAATCTCCCAATACACCTTATCCTCTGGTGGGCTATAATTTTAATTCTTTGACTTTATAGACAAGAATTTGGGTACTCCTTAAGTTCTGAGGTGCATTGGAATTTGCTGGGTATTATCTAAGTTTTAATCCCCAGTTCCCCAGCTACAGTTTGAATGTAGAATAGTCATCATAGGCTCATATGTTTGAATGTTTAATTATGAAGTGGTATTTGTGTTCTAGAAGGTTGAGGAAAGTTTAGAACATTGAGCCCTTTTGGAGGAAGTGTATCATTCAGAGGTGAGCCCACCCACACTGTTCCTTTGTGACTTAAGTGAGTTCTGAGGCTGGCTTCCTGCTCTGACCTGCCACGCTTTCCTAGCCTGGATGGAATTTGAACCATAAACCAAAATAACTACTTTTCTTTTGAAGTAGAAATACCCCATGCCAATGAGAGGCAAAGCCATATCAGGTAGAAGAGAGAGGATTTATGAATAAATACACCACAGTGCTTTCAGGCCCAGCACTCAGATTCACCCAGAAAAGATATTGGCCTTCACCCCATTTGACAGCAGGCTTTATAGTTCATTTACAGAGTTGTGTAGGTGACTATAAGCGTTGAAATTAACAAAGTAATTTAAATCAAAGATGCATCAGCTGTAACAAAAGATTTCAAATGGGTTCGCAGAAGCACAGATAAGCCTCTTAAACCTTAAACAAAGGAGTGGCAGCAAGCATTCCCCTTCCTCTCTTGTCTGAAGCTTGTGTTCACAGACCTCAAGCAGTTGCTGATTCTGTCCCAAGAATCTTCCAAATTCAAGTAATATTCATTTATAGTCTATCAGTAGTGTTTTCTTACATTTAGCAACATTCCAATCTTCCCTTACACTTCCAAAGTTGGCTTTTGTCACTTTGCCGCAGCCACAAGAATGGACATGCTTCTGGAGAGGAAGGGTCCAGTAGAAGGTAAAGATTAGGATTTATTTGACTGGATTGCATGCTAGGGGCTGGGTAGTTCAACAATGTCTGTCTGCACATCTGCATGTCAGAAGAGAGGCAGCTGTTCTCAGCCTTTCCAGGCAGATCCTGAAGGCCTGGAAGGTTCCTGGACAGGGGCTGGAATTATTTCCTTTGGAAGGTTAAAAGAGCTAGAGTCTGATTCAACCATAGGAAAGTTGCGATTAAATGAATTGTAGGGTTCAGGGGGTGTCCCCCAGATCAATAAATTCCAAGTTTTGGGTTCTTTCCTAACATTTAATGATGAATAATAAAGATGGAACCAAGAAGGACAAATTATGATTTATTGAGTTTATTTGCAGAGAAATGACAATTTGTGGAGTTTAATTAAAGGGGATTGGGACTGGAAAAGGAGTGGAACATTTTCAGGTGGAAAACATACCTCAAAAAAGTGGAAGTTAATGAGAAATTGAAGCTTAGAGAGGAAAGTTAGAATAAAGCCGGGAACCAGTGAGAGCTAGAAAGACTGAGACTTACAAAAAAATGAAGTTCAGAAGGGGTTGCAAACACATGGAGAACCCGAGTGACAATCCACACAGAGTAAATTCCGGGACCATGAAGCAAATAGAGCAGGGAGATTGAGAGTAAAGAGGGGAACACACTTGGCTTTCTTTCTCAAGGGGGGAAGCGGGTAAAAGGAGAGCCCACATGGCTGATCCAGAGTGGGAACACAGATTCACGTGGGGGAAGCCCAGACCACACCAGACGCAGATGAAGTGTCAGGAAGATGAGCAAATCTCAGGAAGAAAATCCTGGCAAGGAGAGTGGGCCCCACTCGGTTGCCACCTTTATAGGGTTCAGTTCAGGTAGGTGGGGAAGGATCAGATTTGTTGTTTGATCTGGAGGATGGATCAAAGAGTCCACCCTTATCCGGTTGGGGCTGGAATCAGCAGGGTGTGTCTTAGATCAATGTCAGGCATGAGTTCTAACCCAAGTTAGGAGTGTTCATTCTTGCGTCATGAAAAGTCAGGTGTTCAGCATCTTCTAGTGTCCTCTGGGCCTCTGTCTCTAGCTAAGACCTGCCTAGCTTTCTCCATTCTGTCTCAGGTGGCAGAGCAAAAGTCACACTTGCTCAGACAGAAGCAGGAAAGAGAGCATGGCAAACACTTGTTCCTCATGTCTTCTGGGGGCTGGTTTGCCTTCTGGAAGTGCTTTGAGATCTTATCTTCCCTGCTTAGAGAATGATATCTGGAAATCCCTCCCAATTGTGTCTAAAATTGATTGTCCAAGGATATCTTACATCCCATCAAGTTTAGAAGATCAAAACCCATCACATCTTGAATACAGTTGTGTCAGAATATTTGTTTTCTCCTACACTGCTCATAATTAGTTACCACAAGGATCAAACTTTGTTAGTACCATAATGTCTCCATTTTTGAAATATGACTGCTATTTCATTGTCTCTCTCTGTTTCCTAAGAATGACCCAACCTCTCCTTCTAATTATCACATCCTGAAATGACCCAAACCAACTGTCTGATTGTCATTTCTCTGATGTGGCCCAACACCCCAGGCAAGGGAGACCCAGCAACCAAAGAATTCCAATGACCCTAGTCTTAAAGGGAAGTTGATTCTGACCTGCATGGCCAGAGCTTTTCTCAGGCCTTTCCCCAATAAAGTGTCTCTGCTGTTGAGCTGAGTATTCTCTCTCATTTTATTTCCTGCTGTGTCTAAAAAACTCTCCATAAATTTCCATTTAAGCATTCCTGATCTTGGCCTTTTTAACACAAAGAAAATGCTTTTTTTTTGTTCTTTATATACAGTCTATAATTGAGTTTGATATGAGCAGACATGGAATTCTAGCAGGAGACTGATATCATGGTATAAAGCTTTGGGGGAAGAGAACACCAGAGAAAGCTTATGTGTATTGTTCATGTATGGAAATGCTAAATGTCAAAGTTGACTGCAGAATGTGGTATTTTTCCTAAATGACAACAATATTACTGTCATACGTGGTCTTCCCAAGAAATAATACTCTGTAATTAATAGCTTGTAAACATGTCCTATTCTTTTGAACCCAGATGGGCACCTGAAACAACTTCCACAAAAAGTATAAGAGTATTTTATGATGTAACTTTGAAAGTAAGGCGAAAATAAGTCATATAATAACCTGTCCCTGTCCTCTAAAATTCCTATTTAACAACCACATGTTATGGTTTTAGTCAACATAAACAGCACAGAATGTCCACTTTAAGAGAATTATCCCCTGGGTCAGTCAGCACCAGCTTTGCCCTGTGAATGAACCCATGTGAGCCAGACCCTCTACCTCTAGGCTTCACACAAGCACTCTGGCTGAAATAGCACTGGATAGTGAAAGCTTTCCCAGTCAGTTACATAAATCAGAGGCTCAAGAGAAAACTAAATTATTTTAAAAGATGTACATTTAAAACCTATACATTTAACATATGCACATCTGTCTATATATATAGCTATACATATGTATATCTGAATATATATGTATATTTATATAAATATATAGATGTAAGGAATTGGGAATAGTCCAAGTTTATTCTTTTCATTTAAAAGTTGTTTTTTATTTGTTTACTTGTTTGTTTGCACATGGGTATGAATGTGTGCAAGGGTGCATCCAGGCCATGACAAATGTGTGGGAGTCAGAGGACAACCAAAAGGGACCTGTGCTTCTTCTTCTGCTTTTTTGAGACAGGGTTTCTTGCTGTGGCAAAAAAAAAAATCTAGCTGGACCATAAATATCAAATTTTACTTGTTCTGCTTCCCAAAATTGGAGTCACTCTGGAATAACAGATACGTGTGCCCTCCTTTTTATTTAGATTATTCACTTTTTGTGGCTTTTGTGCATCATTTGATATTTAATAAATTCTGTATGCTTAAAAAAGTGCCACTTTTTGTCCAGCTTTACTTGGGTCCTGCAGAGGATCAAAAGTGTTTCAGCAGGCTTTGCAAGAAATTGTCTTTAATCACTGAGCCATAATCCTAGTCTCCTTTTGAAGATTTTTTTTTTCAGTTTTAAAAGAAATTTTGGCCTACAGAGATGGTTTAGCAGTTAAGTTGTTTGCCTGAAAAGCAGAACAACCTGAGTTCAATTCCCCAGTTCCCAGGTAAAGCCAGATCCATAAGGTGGCACATGTATCTGGAGTTCGTTTGCAGTGGCTGGACTCCCTGGAGCCCATTTTCCTCTCTCTCTCTGTCTGCCTTTTTCTCAATATCTCTCTCTCCCTCTCTTTCTCTTTCTCTCTCTGTCTCTCTCAACAAAGTAAATAAATAATTTAAAAATAATTTTTAAAAATAAAATTTGATGCACTTACCTTATATAACACAATGTTTTGATGTATATGCAAAGTGTGTGTGTGTGTGTGTGTGTGTGTGTGTGTGTGTGTGTGTGTGTGTTCTATAAAGGAACAACTGTGCAGATAATTCTATGTTTTACTTCCCAAAGTGATCATTTTTGTGGGTTTTCTTTTTTGTGGTGAGAAGGTGTTAACACTGTATATACACTCAGCATTTTTCAAGAATATAACATGTTAATGATATTCCTTATCATGATGGTTTTAGCCATTGAAATTCACAACATTTTCTTTGAAAGTTTTGGTTGAAGATAAACAAAGAAACTTTACTGAAGTTCTGATTCAGCTTGCATTGAATCTAGAGTCATACTAAGTCTCCCAGAATTCAAGTTTCTAATCCTCTTTCCCTGTACTGCAAGTGTTGGAACAACATTAAAGACTTGAAGTGAGACCTTCTGACTTTTTGGCACTCATCAAACTTATTGAAAATAGTTATAGGAACCTTAGATCTTCCATCTTTCTTCAAGGCTTCTAAAGCTTTTCCCAAAATTATTCAAGTCTATAATATGTAAATTACATTTGAACTTAAAAATTCAAGTGCTAGAGCTATTGACAATCCAGTAAACATTAATATGGCTCTCTAATATGTCACAATCCTTCCTCGATTAGTGTCTTTGTTTGATGACAGATCACGCAATAAGTTCCCACCCACTTAATTATAGAACTTTTCTTCATCTCAGTGGTGAGCAGTCCACTTTCAAGAAACCCTTTCAGCAGTCTGTCTTTCTTCAAAAAGGTATTAACATATTTCTTCTGAAGACAGACAAGGAGAAAGAAACTAGGCTTCAGTTACTCTTGATATTCCCCTCTTCCCCACCAAAGGTAACATTTAAAGAACAGGTAGACTGAGGACACTGTCACTATTATAACTACTATTATACCATTATAACTACGAATGTAACTGCTATAACTGCAGAAATACTACTGCCAGGAAGACCTAGATCAACATATGCTAAAATTATTGGCTTGTAACTAAAAATTGTGAAAACTTCAACATTGCTTATAGCTTTCATCCCATACTGACAATTGCTCTCCTGGGGAAGAGCAAAGTGTTGGTCTTGACCTGTTTTTGTTAGGAAAAATCAGGAATGAATTCCAAACCCAAATGCATGATGAACATGGTGGGAATCTACTATCTTGAAGTGTCAGGACCTCAGAGTATTGACCACCACATCTGAGACACAAATGAGTTGTGTGCTTGCAGGCTGTACTACAGGGAGTTGCTACCATTAGTTTCCCTTGTTTTTATTGACCTCAGAAATACCTATTACCTTCTTTCTGACCTTTCTCAATCTATATAGCTTAATGATATATATTTTAAAAATCATTTATTTTCTATTACTTGAAATTCTGAATTTCAAAGAAACTTAACTTGCTTCCTGTTTATAAAAATAGATTCACAGGACAAAAGATTTAGCTACATCATCATCAATATTATTTTGCTTTGTTTTAGGCACAGTTTTACTCTAGCTTAGTCTAACCTGGAAATCACTCCATAGTCCAGGCTGGCCTCAAACTCATGGTGCTTCTCCTACCTCAGCTTCCAAAAATGCTGGAATTAAATTGCTAATTTTTATGTATAATTTTTTCCTAGTATGTGAGAGTATGAAAATAGTATTTTTAGAAATGTATTTTCATTACTAAGCTGGATAAAAATTCATGGAAATTATTTGTAATTTATGTATTTCTATATTTGAAAGATATATTAAACATCTTCTAGAAAATTATTTCTTTACATTTTTAAGAACAAAAACGCATCTGAGGGATCTTCTGAGCTTTCTCTCAAAATTTATTTTTATGACAGCAGGTACTAAATATTTAAATACCTCAGTTTTATAATAGTTACAATCAAACTCTTAAAACAGTAAAACAACAGAACTGTGTAACTAACAAAACAATGAATAGTTTTACTCAGCTGTCTTGTTAAATGTCATAGACTTGACATATTGTTGGCTGTGGTGACAGGTTACATAGAACAAGACCTCCTCACATGCATGTCATCATTATCGTCACAATGTTTCAAGAAAGAATATGTTCAAAATTCATGCTGAAATAAATGTTGCATTTATTGAGAGAGACATTTATGAAGAACCATACTATTACTCTGAAAATACAGTAACTTGCTAATTGTACTAATGAGAACAACCTTACTGTAAGGGTTTCAAACTATTAGAAGATATGTCAGAAATTATACTTCCCGTGTGACATATTCATATATCCTTACTTTTTTTGTGGCTGAATTACACCGGATGCAAACTGTGAGATGGAGAAGGATTTACCAAGTTTAGTGGGGAATATTCTTAGAGAAAAAAAATCCATGAACGGAAGAAAAGGAAGCAGTGCTTACCCATGAGACCCTAGATTGTGCTGCAGTCCTAAAATACAGCAAACTCACAAAGAAAACAATGAAATAAACCAAAAGTTTTAAAAATTCTCACCAATCTTGTATGGTCCTCCGGGTGTTCTATTTGGCTGAAATGAGAGACTGAATCTTTACACCTCTATCTGAGCTGACTCACTAAATGAATCAACAACGATTGCCCTTGTTTCCTTAATGCAAGGCAGAAGCAGGAGATGATTGTTCACTGAGAGTCTCTGGAATGGCTCCACAGAGCTGACATGGGCTAGGAGAAAATTACACTCATGAAGAAGATATGCACACAGTACCTTACACAATCCACTACATGCAATTTCGCTCTTCTCTGTAATTTTTTTTTGTGGTTTCAGTATTCCCACCCCCCAAAGTTACAAATGTTGCAAATGTGTATTCCTTGTGTAACCCAGTTCTTATAGAACCAGAATATGTCCTCACCCAGTGTTCATAGCTACCAATTTGACTATGCATCTCCATCTACAATGGGCCCTTGCTAGAGCCTGATCATGTGTTTTGGAAAATATGATCTATCTAACTCTTTTAACTTTTTAAAATTAGCCTGCCTCAGATATTTATTTTATTATTGTAAGGCAGAAACAATTTGCATAATTGTATTGCTACATTTAACTATTTCATTACATAATATTTGTGTGATTTCTCCAAGAATTTAGGGTTCTTATTTTCTTGGAATAAACATTGAATAGAAAGGCTAGCAAGAGAAGCTGCATCCCCTAGTATTTCACATAGGTTCTTTATTGGAACTGATTTGAATCATTTTTTTCTTCTTTTTCTTAAGCTCAAGTTGCAATTCTGCTAGTTGTGATTCAGACTTTATTTTATTTTATTTTTGGTGTGTGTATATCATGTTTGTGAGTACAGGTGCTTGTGTGTTGCAGTGTGCAAATAGAGTTAAGATGACAATCTCAAATGTTGCTGCACACCATCCACCTTGTTTGAAGGAGTCTTTTCCTGCTCACTCTTTTGTGTGTGTTCAAGCTAGTTGGCATGCCAGCTTCCAGGGTCTTCTCCTGCCTCTGCTTCCCTTCCCTTCTCCCAATAGATGTGCTGGGATTCCAAATACCTACAGTTTATCCAGCTTTAAGTGGTTTCTGGGGACCCAAACTGAGGTACACTTACATAGCATGAAGCTTTATCCACTGAACTATATCCCCACCCGTGATCAAGGCTTTACTCTTCAGAATTCATATTGATCTTTCCTGAATGTTATTAAGGCAGTATATGGAATAAACAAGAGACCTGTGAGTAAAATTATCAATGAATACAAAGGTCTTTTCCAAGGAAAGGGAAACTGTTTTAGTTCTGCCTTTCTGAGAAAAAAAATGGGAAAGAACAAATTTTTCAAATCAATGGCTTTGCTGAAACTTCCAGAAGTCGTGTTAAATTTTTCCTAGGGAATACAGCACATCTGGCAGAGCAGCTGCAGTTGAAACAGTCACCTTGTTCCATTTACAAAAAAGAATTGTCATCATTCAGTTTACACACACTTTTTAGAAGGGGCAGATGTGCAATGTAAATGCCAACAAGTTAAAAATATAGTTTTTTTTTTTAGGTTTTTAGGTGTCATTGATTTCTGACACTTAACGCTGAAATTCCACATAATTTTGTAATTACTTAATTAGCTTGGTATAGGTACATTTAAAAACACCTATATGAATCTATCTTCCCTTCTAATTAAACCAGAAAGCAAATGTTTATTTTATGATTAGCAATCAGTTGTATGATTTCAGCAATAATTTACCTCATTCCCAGTATCCCAGTCATACTGTGAGAATACAATGAGGGCATATATAACCTGTACATTTTCCATAGAGTATAATGGAGACCGTAGAGATTACTTAGAAACTTTGTCAGCATTTGTTTCTCCTGGTCCTGCCTCATTTCTGAACTGGGAGAGAAAACTTCTTTCTCTCATGAAAACACATCCTCTATTAGAAAAGAGAAAAGAAATTTATTTGGCTTTATAGTTCTTTGAAATAGAAACAAAAGACCAGAAGCTATATAACTTAAGACATAATAACACAGGTACATATAAAGTACCCTAATAATGTTAAATATTAATTCTGGAGGAAAAGGGATTTTATAAATTTTCTCAGTTTTCTTAGAAACTCCTAAAAAGCAGAAAAATGAAAGCATCTTTGCAAAGAGGTGGCAGCCAAGTCCCTTGCTCTTAGACTTCACAATGGTCTGTTTAACCCTGTAAGACAAAGAATATACAGAGTTAGCACCTTCATTGTGTGCTGGTCATAATTACTGATTTAAAGTCTGGAGAGATTACTATCTGGGGAGTTGTGGACTTATGCACACCCTATGATATTAACTCATATTATAGATCCATTTATCCATATATTCCAGGCACCTCTCTACCAAGAGTTCACCTTCATATGCTGGTGTGTTGCTTATCTCAGTCAACAAGAAACCTGTGTTCAGTAGTCCTAGGTTGTGTGTCTGCTTTCCTGGACATGAATTGACCTGATCATATAACTGTAGGCCTGTTTTAAGAAGGAAAGTTGGAATCATCACCTTATATAGGAGTCAACAAAATGCAGTGTTTTCTCTGTGAAACCCTGGCTTTTATTCATTCGTTAGAATGCATATATAAGTAACAGCTCAAATTTGGAATCTGGGTAAAGATCCATGCACGGTGTTTTCTTAAGTGAATGCCCTCCATCTTCTATGGTCCATGTTTGGTTATGTTTATTGGTGCCTGTCCATGTATTGGCCCTGAAGGGAAGCCATGTTCTTGCAAGCATTAGTTGGCATATTGAAGGGAGAGTTATGGAAATTACTCTAAGTGCATAATCTGTCTACTTGGGAATCACAGCAATAAGGAAGTGTTTGTCTGAAGACATTTTATTTCCTGACATGCAGAGGCAACCTTGGACTCTAGCTATCATGTGGATTCATATGCTTTCATCATTTATTTGCAATAACATCCATTCTTTCTCTCAAGTTACTGATATCACTTCACAGCTAATGGTCTATGACTATAAAGAAATTAGGTATTCCTCCACTTAACACTAGGTAAGTTACTCAAATAATCAATCATAAGCCCTACTGGGTGAAATGGGGAATTACTTACTAAGCACATTCTCAGTGGTATTTCAGGATCAGTTTCAAGAAACCCTGTCTACACTTCAGTGAGCCTTGGGTTTAAGAACTGCTCAGACATAGAGACATAGAAACCAGTTAATTAATTATATATAATATTATAATTATATATATATATATATATATATATATATATATATATATATATATATATATATATATATATATAAAATCTCCTGAGCCTTGTGCTAAACAAGGTTTTATTTAATTTTCCACAAACCACAGCCAGGTGACTGACTGAATACTGTGGTTGGTCAGTCATCACTGCAGGTTCCCAAAGGCACATCCTCTTTGGCTGCTGTCTGATCCTTACTTTCCGTTACACTAATTACTTCTGAAGTGCACTTGGTTGGTAAGTATCAACTTATATATACTGATGTGCAAGGAATATCTTGTCATAACAACAAAAGCTCATTATATGATTATTAGTATCACAGCTTGATTTTTGAGATAATTAACCGTTTAGCTACACAAATATTTTGGGGTACCTGACAAATATATTCAGTTTCATAATAGCAAAGTGAAAGCCCTGTTATTGTACCTGAGGAATAGCCTCAGTTGGTAATTCAATAAGAAGGTAATTTGAAACTTACCAGACTCTCTTGAATTCAGAGTCTTCCTCACACTCAGTAGGACAGTTTTGATACCTTTACTTCATTCTTAAGGCAATTGACATGTTAAAACTTCTAAAACAACCCTACATGAATGCCATTCTTTTTATCAGCATACAAATTGTAACATTTTTCAAAGAAAATTTGTTCTTGTTCTTTGGGCTCCCTTAGCCTTTCTCTCACTTTCCTGCAATATTCATCTCTATACCTTGCACCCCTTTCTCATCGTGTCTTATTTCCCTCTTTGACATTGCATTAATGGGGGTTCTCTAGAGGAAACAGAGTTGATGGAATGGATTGTAGTAAAAGGGAATTCATTGGGTAGCTTACAACAGTCCAACAATAGTAGTCTGCAGGCCCACAGGTGAAGAAACCAGTTGTTGTTCAGTCCACGTGGCTGGATGTGTCAGCAGTCCCAATCCAGCCCAGAAGGCCTGATGGCTCCATTGGGAGTGGCTGCTCTTCAGTCCATGATGTGAGGCTGAGAAACCTGGGTTCCGATGTCCAGGTAGGAGAGAAGGATTTGAGTGCAATTCCCAAACAAGTACCAGCAGCCAACAGGCAGGGAATCCAAGGAGAGAATTTCTTCCCCTTTATATAGCCTTAATGTGGGGTCTGGCAACCTTATCCCAGACTTAATGGCTTCCTGAGTCTCTGGAATTTCCTTCCTCTACTGCCCACACAGGAAATGATGTTTACTTCTATCTCCTTTGAGCTTCTTTACATCTTGCCCCTTGCTGAGAGGCTGCCTTCCTGTAAACATCCTCAGAGACCCACCCAAGATTACTTGAAAGGTCAAGTTGTCAACCATTACAGGCATCTATCTAGTCTTTAGCCTACACCAACTTTTTATTTTCAAATGGGATTCTTGTCAAGACCTTAAATCTTATACCATACAGTCATTCAATTACCTTTCCTCTATCCAGTCTCATATTTTGTTTCCCAGTCAATACCTTTATGTTTCATATTATATGTGCTATTATCTAGGCACAGTAATTAATGTTGTGGGTTAACTTTTCTCAGAAGAGTGGCATTTTGTCCTATTTAAAGTATTCTGTGACTTTCCTAGTGTTGGCAAGGCAATGTAGGAGGGAGGAAGTCTATGTGAGAGGCTAACCATCACATTAAAAATAGTAGAATATTTCTATATATTCCTATACATGGCTGTATTGTGTGTGTGTGTGTGTGTGTGTGTGTGTGAGTTGTGTGTGTTTGTGTTGCTATAGATTGGACCCAGGACCTCGCACATGCTTGGCATATATGATATAACTTATGTAATACATCAGCTTCTATTACTACATATTTTTTGTCTTCCTTTTAGAATGGAAAATGTCATATATAAACAGGGGTAACAAATATATACCTGCCATTAAGATTTAATTATTCAAATAAAATTTTAAATAAATTTCTTAA
Source organism: Zapus hudsonius (assembly GCA_004024765.1). Lineage (NCBI taxonomy): Eukaryota > Metazoa > Chordata > Mammalia > Rodentia > Dipodidae > Zapus > Zapus hudsonius. The sequence continues at coordinate 4,235 of PVHP010011228.1, read as the reverse complement.
ATCTGTTTTTAATAGTAAGAATTGTATTTTCACCATAAATATACATTATATGTGTGTAAAAATGTCTTTGATTTTTCTACTTTGCAAGAAACTTTTTGTGTAAGAAAAATAAAATTATTATAATTATGGTAATATGCATAGCCATCCCAAAGCTCACTCACTTTATGATAATAATTGAAAGGTTGATTGAGGTGCTTTAGAGTTTTCTTCATTTAATAGGATGAGTAGAAGAAATAACTCATTCACATGACTATCAATTTATATAAAAATAGGACATAGTTAAGCACCTCTCAGTAGCATCAAGTAAAAAATTACAATATTTTTTCATCTCTAATGCATGTTAAATAATTTTGATAAATTTAAATTAGCATTTTGATTAATTCCTCCTTTACAGGAAGTATATATCATACTGTATTCAATATTGGATTAAACCTTTTCAGTTTAATTGACTCATTTTAAATGCACATAAGTTTTAATGAAGTATAATGAAATTTTATACATTTTTAAGTTAGGGTAGGTCTCTCTAGCCTTTAGTTTTAATAACTCAGTTGAATAAGCAACATTTATTATTCATAGTGAAATCATATGTATATATACATATATATACATATATATCCTCATATATTGAACATAATGATCATGGTAAATATAGTGATGCCATCTATAGCTATTATACCAAACACTTCATTAAAAGTAGACAAAATTTTGTATTTTTAAATTATAAATATTTAACTAAAATTTATCATTTGAAATAAAAATATTGTGAATCCTAGTTTGCCTGAGTTGGTGTGTTATGATGGGTTCCATATTTTCATAAAAATATTTAGTAGATTTGTAAGTATTTATGCCTGCATTCAAACAAGGCATGAATCTTACATTAGAAGTAGTATGCAATTTTATCATCTTGGATATTTCAAGAAAAAAATCTCTCCACATTCAAAATATAAAATATACTTAATCATCATAAGGGAACATTAAAATTTGCTAAACTTTAATATTTAGGATATTTGGTTTTCCAAAAAAATTTGGTTCTCTAGGTGTAATATTTAGTTGCTGGCAAGGCTATCCTAAAATAAAAATAATGATAAAAAATTGGCTGAAATTTAAGTGATCTGATGGGTACTTTGTCAACTTGCTAGTAAAAGGCTTTCGAAACTCAGGAGTTATTTATTGGTTGTAAATTATAGGGATAATTATAGGGATAGAATAGTCAAAACAGACTTGATTTTCCCTCCTCATCCTTGGCTATATGACATACATGGAAGCCAGAGAAAAGGAACATACATAGTAATATAAATTATGATGGTATACTTAGATATTGAAGAGGGGGCCTTGACTGTTATATACATATGGGAAAAGGGTGGAGCCATCTCGATTGCAGTTCATATGTACCTGATCATTTTAAAATGGAAACATACCACCAAATGGACCTAAACTTGGAAATGAAGCAAAATCAACTAGCATTTGAATTATTTCATGAAAATATTATATTTTTGTCTTATTTGTGGTTTGATTTTTTTTCCTCCCCACATGGACCATGAATTGTTTAAGTAGCCCCTACACTATGGATGACAATGGAAGTAATCTATGATTATAAACATAAATATTTAGAAAGCAATTCTGTAAGCAGGTTGTATCCCTTTAACAATACAAAAGCAGGAGCCTTCCAGTAGAGGTTTAGGACTGTGCTAGCTACAGTCTGACTTGTGGCACTATAAGTGGGTTCCCTCATGTCAGGTAAGCCTTACATCCTATTGGAACTATGGGAAGTTGTACAATCAATGTCACTCCACTCTTGCACTAGCAGACGCACCATTCCTGACATGCTCAGGGTATTATGTGTGCATAACAGATCAGGAAGAGCAGTGATAATTCTGCTCAAACATTTTGCATGGTTCCTTCCACCAAGACTTGTGATGAGGGTGAAGCTTCTAGCCTCAGTTTCTACTTGGTTCAACATTTTCAACATTTGTCCAACAAATGGTGTATTCAATAGGGACTTGTCACCTATTACTAGAATGCTAATATTAGAAGTGACAGCTTGTTTACTGTGTGGTACCTAAAATTGAATTTTTTTAAGTATAAAATATATCTTTATCCATATTTATATACACTGAATGAGCAAATAATGTGTTGGTGTCCCCAGTTCCCTGACTTCCCTCTTCCCTGTCCCCCAATCAGCTGGGTTTCCTCCTCTGTGGGCAAACTGGATCAGTCCATGGGGTAGGAGGTTATGGATAGCCTAGTAGTCAACCCGGTTCCACCCCTCTTTGTATGTTGTTACTGAGGGGGTATTTTTTTTCTCAATAACATAAAGACTTTGTTACCAAAATAAGGATTAGCTAGAGCTGGAGATTCTCACCTACTGTAACAAAAAAAAAAAAAAAAAAAAAGAAAGAAAGAAAGAGAAAGATTTGACTATCATCAACAATCCAGTTAAAAACACAATTAACTAGATAAAAAAGAAAAATAAAAGGAGAGATTTATTCAATGTGGTCACACAGGAGAAGAGCAAAGAGGTACTTTGGTCCCACCCTAAGCCTATGTCACCGTTCTAACATGAAGTTTACTTTAAATTGAAGGCAGAGGGTATGTATAGCTAAGCAGTCACAATCATCACAATTTTCTCAACTGCAGTGTCACCTGAGGGTCTAAATGGATGTCCAGGACATATAGTCATGCTGTGAACTTAGCCACAAGAAAAACAAACTAAAATTACCTATCTTCCATTTAAGATACCTTATCATTTTTTAAACAATTTAAGCAATATGACCTTGGAATGGCTGGCTCCAGAGACTCAGTGGTTTTCTTTCCCAGCATGATATTCCTGGCTGATATCTGTGTGTCTCACTGTCTGATTTTTCCAATGGTCTTCTGGCCGAGGGGATGAGTGCAAGTGTCTTTCTTCCTTCCAGGACAGCAATGTCTTTTTCTACCAATGTAGTGTGAAGACTGGATTTAAGCTCTTTAATTGTTGCATTTAGTATGATTCTAGAAGCTTTTTAAAGTCTTTTATACTTAAATTAGTGTAATATGTAATAGAAACACTTTAAGACCTACACACATCTTAGTCTGCAGGGTGTTGGTAAGATTGTTTCTTCCCTCTTGGAAACTTTATGAGGGAGGGGGAGAACAATTTTATCACAGATTCTATTTTCTTTATTCTATTTAAAAGCATGCACCTTTAATCTTTTTTTTTTCCTTTTTCTAATGGTCTTTATGAGTTCTTTATGGCGGTGGGTCACTCTTTTTTCCCCTTATCCCATTCCCTTTCTCTTTTGTAATGTTTGAATAAAGTGTGACATTAGCATAAAAATCACTCTCGGTCTGGGTCATCAAAGACAAGGACTCAGGGTTTGGGGTTCGAGTATCAACTCCCCCTGAGCGCCTCAAGGGGTACAAAAGAAAAATGCTAGCAAGGTATATGCAACATGGAAACACTCCATTATTTCTGTGAATTGTTTGAATAAAAGAGAAATATTGGCTACATTCACATTTGGGGACATCATCTTGTTATCCTTCCATATTCTCTTCACTGGCCTCTCCTGGCATTCAAAAGCATATTGTTTGGGAGAATAATTTATTAATTTCATAGTTTCCCATTTCTCCCAGCCATAGCCGCAGCCGAGATAAGCAAGGGCCATCCAGCAGTACAACCACATACAGTTTAGTTTCTTTTCTTTTCTTTTTTTTTTTGGAAAATGTATATATTTTTAAATTTTTTATCTTTTATTTATTTTTTATTAACTTTATCTTTATTGTCCAAAATTAGATACATTGATTGAGCAAATATTGTGTCAATATTCCCATTTCCCTCCTCCCTGTCCCCAATCCTCTGGGTATTCTCCTTGGTGGGCACATTGGATCAATCCATGTGGTAGGGTTATGGGTAAAAGGAGGCAGCCAGGTGCCCCCTTTATGAATTGTAGCTAAGGGGGGCCATGTCTCTGGGTAATCTCTCCCACCATGGCTTTTACAATCTTTCTGCCCCTCTTCTGCTCAGTTCCCTGGGTCATGAATCCTGGTAATCCAAAATTGTGTATATTTGTTAACCTACACTGATCTCACTCTCCGATGGAGATTGTGTTTGTATCTTTCAGGATGCAGCGAGAGTGCTGGGGCTCATCTAACCCTACCAACTGACCATAGGCCGATAGCTGAGATTCTGGCAAGAGAGGGGCCACCACAGTCATACAATGGAGGATCCAAATGGAACTCCACAGAGAAAGACGAGA
>PVHP010011227.1:0-45639 GCA_004024765.1 Zapus hudsonius | reverse complement strand
ATATATATATATATATATATATATATATATATATATATATATATATATATATATTCCTCTGAACTACAGATCATGGAAGCAATGGAGTAGCAGTGTCTGAGCTCAAGAATGTGGAAGGCTTAAGTGAGTTACTTTATATTCATCTGGTATTCATTGCAATAACATCAATCTTGCCAAATTCTCCTGGTATTAATGTAGATGTTCTGCATTTAATATATACTTCCAGTGGAATTTCATTGCAATTGAGCACTAAATGATGTCTACTTATGGTTAAGTGGTTCCAGAGTTTTCTGTAATAAATAGGTTTTAGTAAAATGGAAGATCCAAAATTCATCGCTGAGTCTATCCTAGACTCATTATATTCTAATTGTCATTGATGCTCTTTATAGTATTATTTCCAGACAGTTCATAATTATCCCTACTGAACAAATGATGATTTGTGAGCAGAGAAAGACATGACTATATTATGTGGTATCATTGATTTTTTTTTTAAACTGCACTGGCTTCTACCAAATATACTCAGCGCTCTGTATCAACAGGCTCTGTATCAATAGTGTCAACCATCCAGGGATTAAAAGTACTTTTTAATTACACCTGAACTGAGCAGGTACAGACTTATTCTTGTCATTAGCATATAAAAAATATAGCATGGTAACTACTCACACAGCACTTTCATTGCATTAGGCTTTACAAATAATCCAGAGACAAAGTTTACAGGAGGATGTCTAGGTTATATGTGAATGTAATGACATTTTTATATAAAAGACTTAAGCATTCCTAAGATTTTGGTATTGGAATCATCCCTGCTGTTATTATTAATCGCAATAGAGTTATCATAAGAGAGTGACTTGCACAGCACTAGTGATGCTAAAAATGTGTCGAGTAGAAGTTGGGTAGATGGTTCAGTGGCTAGCGCACTTATCATGTAATGTGCGAATGAGAAATCAGATCCCCAGCACCCATGGAAATATTGGGTGGGCATGGCTGCGGATCCCACCTGTGATTCTCAGATCTACAAAGGTGGAGACAGGAGATCCCTGGGCAAGCTGGCTAGCTGGGTTCATGTAAGAGACCCTGCCCTAGTCAAGTAATGAGGAGAGGTATGGAGGAAGTCACCCAACATGCACATGCAATCGTGCAGGTTCATCACATATATGTGTACCCACATCCCTATGATCATATGTACACACATGCACAAACCCATGAACACCACACACATACATGTGCAAAAAAAGTGCTGGCACCCTCCTAGGCTCAGAAACCTTGCAGAAGAGGAAAAGAATTGTAGAAAAATGGAAAAGCCACAGAGCGGGAAGGCATACTGTGAGGCATTGTCCTCCCCACAGGACCCCACTGGTGTACTCATGACCTCACAATGATTCCAGATGCCCCCAATGAGGAGGGCCCTCACTGAAATGGGTCCCAATAAGAAAAATCATAAAATGTGTTGCATGCTTGCTGTCTATACTAAGTATCCTGTTATGATAAATAATTTACATTTACTATCCTAATGGAACCTCCAGCAATATGATAGCTTCAATTCCCATTTACAACTTTCCTAAGGTAGGTTTTGCATCAGGCGCTTAGGAATTTGTATGAGCTCTGATAGCTAGAAAAAAGCAGAGAGTTAGGGCTTAAATTCAGGCTTTGAAGGCTTTGCTTTCAGCCATCCCACTACATAGCTAGTGAATGGTGAATAGAATTCCTTATTAGGAGATGGAGAAAAGTGTCAATTCCTTGAACTGCGAGAATTCCTGTGTTTGTTTATCACAAGCAGAATAGATTTGTTACAAGTAAAGAGGTTGATTAAGAGGTAGCGTGTATTTATGGAAGACATGCTTCAAGGAGACCATGAAATGAGTAACCAGTAATCAAGCAAGTTTCTCACACGGTATTTGTTTGTATGGAAGCAACTTTATGCCAGACATGTTAGTGGGCAGTTAATCCTGAGGTTGACCTTGTGGCTCTCAGACGTGACATTGAAGGCTTTGCCTGGATCACATTTCTTTCATTTTAAAAAAATATTTTATTTATTCATTTTCAAGCAGAGAGATATATATAGAGAGAAAGACAGATAGAGTGCACCAGGGCCACCACCTAGGGGATCTGGCTTATGTGGGTACTGGGGAATTGAACCAGGAGCCTTAGGCACTGGAGGCAAGTGCCTTAACCGCTGAGCCATCTCTCCAGCCCTGGATCACATTTCTTATACTGATTCTGTTAAATTCTGGGAGACCCCACAGAAAGGAAGGAATGTTTCAGATCTGGCTCTTACCAGCTGATAGCCAACTTCTCTCATGTGCAAATTGAAGGGACTGAGTTGAATTGGAGCGTATTTAGATTAGTATGGTGTTGTAGTCAACCACATAAAACTGGGATTAATCTCCAAAACCAGGCACAGTTTTGGGAGGAAAATATTTATTGAAGTGACAGATCCAGGGGAAGTTCCAGAATAGCAAAAGAGGCTGGCCCCCTTTCACAGATCTAAGCAGAGAGAAAAACCCATCACCAGCACCTTCAGCCAACACACTCCAACTAGCAAACAGCAGGAACTTCAGACTTGAGCTCTGACTGCTCTTTGAAGATGTATAGCTGGAATTTCAAATCCACCCCAGAATCACCTTAGGGTTGATCCAGCCTAGGTGACACCTCCTCCAGCCAGAAGGCTGGAGAAAACCTTTAATATACTTTTGAATCTATTGGGGGACAGTCAATCAAACTACCACATATGGTAAGATTTTCTTTGAAAGAAACATAACAGAAATTTAATGAAAATATGAAAGCAGAAAATCTTCCTGTGAAGAATTGCTGTTCTTTTCCTCTGTAGAAGAATCCTCTCAGACTTTCCTGTCTTGGCCTAGATCCTGAGTCCCTGTTAGATAGACGTTTCATTGCAAGTCTTGAAAACTTCTGGTCATGTTCTCCCGGGCTTCGGTGAACTTGCACTTCCAGATCTCCCCTTGGTGCTATTAGGAGGTAGTGGAATCTTTAAGAGGAGGGGCATAAAGGTTTAAGGGGAAGGTTTAGTCTTTCATGGGGATTGTGGAACCCTCGTCTGTTCTCTTTTTTGAGTTTTAACCATGGGGTAAGCACCTTGCTCTCTGCAAGGCCACTCCAGCAATCATGAAGGAAGCCTCAAAGAACTTGAGTAAAAATAAACCTTTCCTCTTATGAGATGATCCTTTCCAGCACTTGTCATAGTGACTAAAAACATGAACATATCAGTGTACCTGGGTATTGAGTGCACCCAATACACCTGGACAGAAAGCACACCTGGAGGAACGGATGATTCAAATTTTATGAGCACTGGGCATTCATTGATCAGTTTTCTTTTACCCCGAGATTGATAATTTACCTAGGGAAATCTTTTTTTCTGTTCCCACTATTTAATTTCTCTTTCTTATCTCTAAAGCATGTAATTATGTGTTCGAACCAGTTATGCAAGTCACTTCAAGTTTTTTTCCCCCATTTTTTTTTGTAAAGTGGATTAAGAAAACAACCAACCATCTAAAATCTCCCTGGAAAACTACCTCTGGGGGCTGTAGAGATAGTTTCAAGTGCCAAATGTTTGCTCATTAGCAGGAAGGCCTGAGCTCAATCCTTAGAACAGAAGTAAAATGCTGGGGGTAGCACCAAAACCACATAATCTCAATCAAAACACCAAAACTAGCTGAATGGCTCAGCAGTTAAAGGCACTTGCTTGCAAAATCTCACAGCCCAGGTTTGATTTCCCAGCACCCATGTAAAGCCAGATGCACAAAGTGGTGCATGCATCTGGAATTTGTTTGCAGTCCTGGAGTATCCATAGGCATTCTCTCTGTGTCTGTGCCTTTCTCTCTACCTCTATCTCTCAAATAATAAAATAAAATTAAAGAAACCAACAAATTAAAACAAAAACTCTCCCCCAAATCTTCCTCAATTCTAAGCATAAAACTATATCATTAACTTCTACAAAACTTGCAGCTGGAAGCTCAAAAATCACTTCTTCAGAGAAGCTTCCAGAAGCTCCTGCCTTCCCATACCCAGTGCTCTCACTGATGTCCTCATCACACCTGTGTTCTCTCTCCCTCCCTTCATGGCCTTGCATATGACACGTGGCTATGAACTTACATTATTATTATTATTATTATTATTATTATTATTATTATTGGTTTTTCGAGGTAGGGTCTCACTCTAGCCCAGGCTGACCTGGATTTCACTATGTAGTCTCAGGGTGGCCTTGAACTCATGGTGATCTTCCTACTTCTGCCTCCTGAGTGCTGGGATTAAAGGCATGCGCCATAACGCCCGGCCTTAAATTATTATTTGATTCAACTCTGGCCAAATATTTTGGTGAGGATGCTGGAAATTTTTGGGACCACACTAAAGCTTTTGGCTTTGACCTGTTTCATTATGACATTGCATAGACACAGAGTAGGTTTTCAACTAACCACTGCTGAATGGTTACTGGAATTAAATATTTCTTTAGAGACTTAACCAGAGGATTCCATGGGCACGTTGTCATTTAAGTGTCCATGGCAGGAAAAAAAGCAATTCTTTATTGTTAATGCTCACACCTTGGATAATCTCCTTTTTATCTCTTCTCATAATGGTAATGTAGATAAATTCCATAAATCAAATCTCAGCAGTAAAAAGGTTAATAATAAGTTTATGCTGTATAATTGAAAGCCATATTGGTGATTAAAAGGATTTTATATATCAGTTTTCTGGGTCACCAACTAATTATTTTCAATGGCTGGTAATAAAACACAGCACCATGGCTGGCTAGACATTGCAAGCCATCAGATGTTAAATCATGTAGAAAGGACTCGAAGTTACCTTAAGTTGGCCGGGTTTTCCCTTGGGGTGTGAAGCTATTGAAATCTTTGATGTTTATATTTTGTCACATTTACAAGATGTCTGAGGTCCTCTTCTACCCAAGGTCAGCAAGCTAGTCAGACCTCCCAAGTTCAAAAGGACACATTGGGCTCCTGAGACACTAGGGTAACTGTCATTACACATATTTGACGTTTGTTAAAACAAGATTATAGCTAAGCTATGGCACATACCTGGGCATGTTCACTCAGTACGGAGGATTTATAAAGGAAGGGGAAAGTATGTGACTTAGAATGCGTTAACATTTATTGAAATTTTGCAGAATATGTACTATTAGATTTGGATCCATTCTATACCACTAAGGTTACATTGTCAACCCAAGGTTAGCAATAGGAAAACAAGTTTAGAATTAGATAAATCCATGGCTGTAACACAGTAAACCAATATTCAAACTTGGGTTTGTCCAACTTCTTACAGGTAAACTATTGAATGATGTGTAATTTTCCTTCTGACTTCATGGACTGCAGTGTGAAGACACACTACTCCCACCACCACCATCACCAAAGACAAACTGCTTATGGTTGTGTCTGAACTTGACCTGGCATATGGAGGTTTGTATAGCTAGGGTTGGTGGGAGCACAGTTGCTGATTGCACAAAACATGGAATCTATAGTAGGTAAGTAAAATGTCCCCGAGCAATACAAGGGAGAGGACATGTACAGAAAGCCAGTCTTCCTCTTTTGGAGGCTGAATGCAGGTAGATGGGAATGAGACAGGAAGGAGGCCCTGTGGAGGGGGCATTTGTTTTAACTTCTGCTATTATTCCTGAAGCATGATTCTGATGTACCCTTTAGCGAAAATGATATCACCTCTTGATTTACAAGAACAATATTTTTGAGATTATGCCAAAATAGAAATCCAAACTTAACTTGTAAATTTAAATATGAATTAGTGAGCTTAACTCTCTTTCTCTCCAAATCATTAAATACCATGGTCATGGTCAGTGTCTCACCTTTGACACCTGAAAGTCTGATTTTGCACTGTTACTGAGAGGATTAAATTTAGGAATCTTCTGCATGTTTGAAGTGTTCCTTTTTGTTTCTCTAGTCCTTTTTCAGGAATTTTCTTGTAAAGTAGGCAATGTTTGGTGTGTGTGTGTGTGTCTGTGTATGTGTGTGTGTGTGGAGAGGAATAGAAAATTTGTAAAACCAGTCCAACTGAGATCGACAAGATCTGTGAATGACAGATAGAATAGATAGTTCGGATTACTCAGTTTCTTTCTTCAAAGTCAAATGACTTCCAGATGAAAGAAAGAATGAACATTAGAAGGCGCATGCCCTTGTGTTGGCTCCACACGGAGACTTTTAAAGAATAGCCAAGAGCATACAGAATTGTGAAGACTAGTTTAAAAACTGTATTTGATAGATATGCTAATCAAACCACCAAGTCAAGCGGAGGAGCCTAAGAAGCCTAAGATGACACCAAGATTGGGCATTCCTCGAGCTCTCGATGGGCTTGGTAATTAAACTCAGGTGTCTTCTTACCTTGACATCTTCACCGGGGTGAAGGAGCCAACCGGTGACTAAATGCTTCCATCTGCCATCCAGACCTATGAGAAATGTGTGAGCAGGAGCAGCCCATGGAGGAAGCATGATTAACCCACTCACTTCAAGAACATACTCAGACATGTGCAGAGAGTGAAGGAATTTCCTTTGGGCCAGGCGGGGTTCATGTTGCAGGGAAAAGTTAGCTTCTCACATTGCAGGAATGCTTCCTGTCCACTTGTGACAAGAGTTTTCCAAGACTTCCCTACCTTCTCAGTTGTATCTTAGAAATCCTGGGGGTAGGAAGAGGAGTGGGGAATTTGTGGTGAGGAATGGAAGGACTGACTTAAAGTGGCAGAGAACAGCATCTATTTCTATTACTATGAAAACAAATGTATTTCAGTTGGCTTGAAGCACAAGTGACATTTATCTTTAGGAAAGCTTATTTTGAATGCAACCATGTGAACATCATTTATCATCTTTGCTCCTGACATGCCTTAGCCATGCCCATCAGGGCCTTGGTGAGTCATGAGGGAATTGTGGGTAAGAGTTATGAAAAGAGGGAGTGCTTATGTGGGTTCTGGGTCCTGGACACTCATGGCTGGCTCACTTCATGTGTGGTGAGGGCCTGGTGGAGGGGCAAGGAAGTCAACATTGCAATGAACCTCTGACAGTTTCCCCGGTGGACCATGTCGTCTAGGGAAAAGCCATTTCTGTCAAAGGCATGACCATTGCTGATCCTGGTAGACAGTGGGTACAATGGAAGACAGATGAGGGCAGGGACATATGTCCTGAGAATGGTTATTAAAATTGTGTAATTTTCTCTGATCCTTTCTCCAAGGCTCAGAGCTCCCTACTGGCTTTTCTTATCTCTATCTTCTCCACAATGAAGGTCTTATTTCTCATTTCCCTTCTTTGTTTGATGAAACACCACCACTTGGCATGAGAATTCCATTGATAGGTCTTCACTCCACCCTGATCATCAAAGAATGGGCTGAGACTTCAGAGTATATTGGGATGTAATACCCAGATTGAAGGAAGGCTTGAATGAGGAATGTCACTGTGGTCAGAACAGCAACTATAGTGAAGTGGGTTAGGCATATAAATTAAGGAGGGAGCGACAAAAGCAAAAGTACATAATTAAGATAAACACTGTTTTATTAAGGAATTTTAAAAAATCAATGCACCAAACCTATGATGAACAAAAATCAGAGATATCAAATTCACGACCAGGATTGGTGTGAAGAGAGTGAGGCACCTGCACTCAGGGTCTTGAAAATGCAGGACTGCATGTGTTTTTTCATTTCAAACTCGATATTTTGTCAATTTGGGGCTTGCAAAGCCATGGCAGATCAATGGCTGATTTTTGGGCTCCAAATATGGTCCTCAGCTGTAGCCCAGGAGACACGCTCACTGAGTTTGTGCTGCACTCTACAATGAATTCCCTTTGAATTAAAAACAATAAGGGATTTTGGTTTACAAATCAGACTTCTAAGACCCTGTGGTAGTTGGATTGAATGACCCTTAATAGAAACAAAAGTGTAAAAGTTTTTCTCCAGCTTCCTGGCTGGAGGAGGTGTCACCTTGGCCTGACTTCCTAGGGTATTTCTAAGGTGGATGTTAAATTCCAGTGATACATATACAAATAGCAGTCAGAGCTGAAGTCTGGCAGTCCTGCTGTTTTGTTGGAGTTGGAGTGTGCTTTTAGAGGTGCTGATGATGGCTTTCTCTCTCTGCTTGGATCTGTGAAAGGGGGCCAGCCTTTACTTCATTATTAAACTTCCCCGGGATCTGTTACTTTAATAAATACTTTCCTCTAAAAAAAACTGTGGCTGGTTAATTTATAATTTGTGTTGGTATGCATATTTCCAAAAACATTTTGAAGTTACAGTGCAACCAATAGAATATAAACCCTCCTATTAGTTTCTTTTGTCTCCCTCCCATATCACTAGTCCATGGAGCCCCCTCCTTTTTACAAGTGGTCCTTCTGCTGTGATGTCACAGTGTTTTTGTCCTTCTCTGTTTTCTGTGTCAGAATATTGATGTTCTCATTATTATGCAGGTCTTGTGGAGGTAATGACATCCATTGGGAGGTCATGAATGCACTGGTTGGTTCATCTGGAAGACGGTGCTCCAAACTACTCTTCCCCACCCTGTGACTCTTATATTCTTTCTGTTCGCTTCTTCTGCTATGTTTTCTAAGACTTAGGGGTGAGGTTGAAATCTCCTTTTGAGTTGAGCTCCTGACAGCTTCTTATTTTTTACTTTGATAAGTTTTGAGTCTCCTCAGTGTCTACTGCCATCTCCATTGAGGTGGTTCTCTGGGTAGCAGTGAGAACAGCACTTTTATTCTTTCTGCAACCACCTCTGCAAGATCGCCTGAGCCCTAGCAGGTATTACAGAGATGACTTATCTAATTCAAGTCCTGAGAGTTCTCTTCTTTTTGTTATTTTGATGAGTGTTGAGTCTCCCTGGTATTTGAAACCATCTGTAAAAAGAAGGTTCTCTAACCAAAAGTGAGGTCAGCATTAATCAGAGGACTTGAACATATACTCTTAGAAGGCTTTCCGATGGGCACAACATTTCTGTTTAGCCAAAGGACAGTGGAAACTTCTCTCTGGGGTCAATGACCTTGATACAGATTCTTGACAGGAAAACAATTTAATCACTGTTTTCAATGAAGAACCATCCAAGAAGGAACTGCCTGCAGAGGACTTGAGAATATAAAAGACCAACCAAAGAATTCTGAGGACCCTGAGTCCAGCAACAAAGAGAATCAGTCTCTACTTGAGGCTCAAGAAGAAAATGGAGGAAATAGTCTTACAGACGCTAGTGAGAACTAGAGTCCTGGCTTCCAAGAGTCCTGCTAAGGCTGCAGCCCAGGGGAATGTCCATAGTGCCGGAGACGCTTTGTTGAAGCAAGGAGTCTGAGAAAAGCAGAAATGCTTGTCGTACTTGCCATGCTCCATATCCTACCAGTCTCCCATTGAGCAAATCCAAAAGGAAGTAAGACTGCCAACAAAGGGGCCAGGGCATGGATTTGGCGGGTAAACTTTGTTGGAGCACAGAGCAGAACAGAGCAGATAGGAGATTGAAGCACTAAAGAGAAAAACGTGGTGCTGTTTTGAGTGTCTAACAATGTAATGTTCAAAACAGTACGTTCTATCATTTAGTAAACTGAGTAACTTAGTGAGAAATTTTGCATTCTTTTCAAAATAAGGCAGACAATATATATACCCAATAAATTTGTTCTCGGTTGCAGAGGTATTAGGTCAGTCTTTGATCCCAAACATAATCACAATTGCTAACACTATGTAGGGCAGGTAGTAAGTATTGTCACAAGGTATTCATAATCATTAGCTCATTCAATCCTTATAGCAGCATGAGGGTAAGTATGCTATCTGTATTTTCCCATTGGGAATGGAGTTTTAGGGAAGTTAAATGCAGGATTCTCTCCGAATCTGCAGGGTATTTGTTCTAGGACCTGCCCCCCTCCACACACAACTAATCAAATCTGCAGGTGTTCAAGTCTTATATGTAAAAACTCACATTTTGTGTTTCCATGCATATTTCCCAAAGCATTTTGAACTTACAGTGCAACCAATAGAATATAAACCCTCCTATTAGCTTCTTCTGTCTCCCTCCCATATCAGTATTCCACGGAGCCCCCTCCTCTTTCCAAGTGGTCCTTCTGCAATGATGTCACATTCTTTTTGTCCTTCTCTGTCCTCTGTGTCAAAATGTTGCTTGAAATCTATACATATCCTCCTATATATTTTAAATAATGTCTAAATACAATGTGACAGCTATGTAAATAATTGTCATACTGTATTGCTTAGAGAATAATGACAGGGCAGGTATCTGTATTCATTCAGGGATATGCCACCATTTTTCTAGACTATTTTTAATCTGTGGTTGGTTGAATCCATGTGTGTGGAGCTCACAGATGCAGAGGGCCAACTGTTTCTCTCTCCAATTCATAGTTCAGCTGGTCAGAGTTCAAATCGGCTTTAGTCTGAACCCCATGTCTCTTCTCCTTCCTACACTTTTCCCCAGTGTCTGTATGGTCTCCTGCGCTCTGTGCAGAGAACAGAGCAGCACTGTTTAATTTGAATGTCCAGCTATTGATCTTCATATACTTTCTCCTGGAAGTGACAAGTTTGAGGTTCCTGCTTTAGTTTCATGATGCTTCCTGGTGGGCATTAGTAGTCACAAGATGCCTTCCTTTATAAAATAATAATGACCTCAGATGACATTTTTCCTAATTGATAGAATGAATTTGCAAAGTGAGTGCTCATCCCATTTTGTAGATGCCACAGTTTAGGTTTTGATAGACATATTTGTGGCTCAGGAAAATGCACATGGTACAAAGTTGCCACCAGAATTCGTAGCCAGGTTGTACTGACCATAGTACTTACCCACTTCCGTTTAAAAATTTTTTATTTATTTTTTTCACTTTTGACATTTTTATAGACACATAAAATGCATTTTAATCTAAATATCTCCATTGCTCTCTCACATCCCTTCCACCTTCCATTAACATGTTTCTTCATCTTACTTTCATGGTTTATTTTATATTTTTAACCCACTGTATTAAATTAGGGCTGCTTACATGATCATTGGTGGAAGGCTATTTACTATGGACTATGCTATTGATGCAACCGATTCCTCCTTTCCCAGCAACCATCAATTGCCATGAGCTACACTGGAAGGTGTGACAGTCTCAAGGACCCTTTTCTCATCAATGGTGTAGTTTTGACGGGCTTAATCTGTGAGTTCATGAGTGTCTCAGCCATGTTGTACACAGAAGACAGAATTTTTAAGCCCTCCTCCCCATCCTCCTGCTTTTATTTTCTTTCCTCTCCCTGTTTCACAAGGTTCCCTAACCCTGAACAGGATGATTTATGAGGTGGAGCGCACAGTAGTCACTTAAACTCTGCAATTTTGCTTCCTATGAATCTCTGCATTAACCACTGTTCACAATAAGAAGGCTTCAAGCAGTACTAATCTATGGGAACTACTCTAGATATTTAGAAGGCAATTCTACATGTTGTCATTTAGATTACCACAGTCGTAGACTTATCCTTAGGCCTGTCTCTAGCCATAGACTTTTGGCTAGGTTTACAGTAGTACCAGCACAAATTTCTTCCTGTTGATTGAGTCTAGTCAGAAAGCTATTAGCTACTCCCATCACAATTCTGCCACAGTTGTACCAGTGTCATCCACTTACTTTTAATATGCTTCACATTGTCATCCATAAATCAAACTCCAGAATGAAACCAAATGACGTGTTCCTGAGAGTCAGCAGAGATCCTCCATTTTTTATTCTTATTCATGCAGGGAGGTATGAAGACTTCACTGCTTTTGGTTTCCTGTAGGGATCAGGTGGCACAAGTGAATGAATGAGTGATTTAATGAGTGAATCAGGCAATAAGCATATATATTCTTATTTCTACTCTGGGATATATATTAGAAATGTTTTACTATGCCTTTAATGCCCTGGGGCAGGTGGTTGCCTCTGTTTTATTAAAAATCAGGTCTCTGAAAGATGAAAGCTACCTAATTTCAAATTAGTTTTCCTTGTTCTTTGGAAGTTACCTCCACTACTGTTTGGGATTGTGTGGATTGTAAAAGCCTACAGCACAAATTTAATAAGCATATTTATTTGGTGTCTGGAAAAACTCCTTTGAGGGTTTATAACCTGAGAAATAGATGGTAACCCCCATAAATTAGTGGGGTCATGCAACTTGTCCAAGATCAAACAGTCAATGAATGTTGCTTGAGATGTCTAGCTGAGCTTTTCTTCCTCACGGAAGACTTGGCAGGGAGCTAGATTTATGAATGACTCTGCAGACATAGATTGCTTGTAGAGCTGGGAGGAGGTGAAAGATAGGAGATGATCCTAACCAAGCACATTCACTTGGGTGGTAGCCCAGAGAAAGCATTATTGCCAGAGTTGTGTTTCTTGTAGTTAATGTGCAGACTAGTCACATATGTCATATTTGTCACATATGAGAAATGCAGAGTTTGATGAACCTAGTCTGGGATGGGATCTGGGAGTGTCTTAGTTTATAAGAAGTTCACATGTGGTACATCACATGTCTTACTGTAGGGATCTCATGATTAGGACACTGATTTATGAGTAGCTTTACCTGGGGCCAGGCTGATCTCACACGAGAACATTTGGTTCATGGAAGTATTATCACTGCTGCTGAAATCATCTTGGAGTCATCACTGTTATTACTACTCTGCTGAGAGCCTTGCTTAGGTCAAGTTATTTGAAAGTACCAGAAATTGACTTGAAGAGGCTTAGAGTGAAAAGATATTTTATTATAAGGTAGAGACAAGTCCCTGGGCCCCTGTGATAGTTAATTCTGATGATCAGTTTGATGGGATATAGAATCACCATAGAAACAAACCTCTGGGCATATCTGTGAGGGAGTTTCTAGGTTAAGGTAGCTGTGAAAGGAAGACCCTCCCTAACTGTGGTAGGCACCATTCCATGGGCTGAGGTCTTGAACTAAGTGAAAAGGACAAAGGAAGCTGAGTGTCAGCATTCATTAGTCTGCATCCTGACTGCAGACAAAATGCGGCCATCTCTGCTTCGAGCTCCTGCTGCCATGCCTGTCCTGCCATGATGTACTGTGTTCTTGCACTATGAATCCTCCCTTAAGAAGTTTCTTGTCAGATATTTGTCACAGAAAGTACAAGACTAGCAACTATTTCAACCCCAATCATAGTCCCATGGGGACGGGAACTGGATAACCGGTTTCTTTCTGTTTCTTGCTGCTTATTTTCTCAGTTAACTCAATCCTTAAGGCTACTCACTAATGGTGGCCTTGACATTCAAGACTAGATGTCTTAAAAGTGCATCCACTCATAGCTGACTGAATAAGTACAGTTCCAGGTATAAATTCTCAGATGCCCATTGGTCTAGGTTCAGTCTGCTGTCCAGCTTAGTTCTGATACCATATAGGAGTGTTAGCAGGATGCCGTGGCCCAGAGTCTGTCAATACGAGGGCTCAGGTAGAGGTGTGATGGATGTGCCTAGTATAGTAGCTGTTGGTACTTCTTTCCTTGTTTAAGGAGAAAGGCAGCGGAGATTCAGAAATATCCCAGATAGCATAGCTGCTCAATGGGTGAACAAGATTTCCGCCCACATATTTCTCTAGGAACCCACACTCTATTATTTCATAATCCTACTATCCCCCAACAAGTGCCCCCTGCAATATGCCTCCTCTTTCCTCTTACTTTGAGAAATCTTTTTTATACTTTTTAATACTTCTCAGGAGAACTGATTGAGAAGGTGACTGTGCCTTCTTTTCTGGGGCTTCTTCCAACTAAGCAATTACATGTATATTTTGTGACTTTAGTTGCATAGCTGATCCAATGGAGGTGAAATGTTAGGCTAAGTGATTTCCCGGAGCCCCAGGCTGCTGTACCTATAACACTACTCTTGAGGACTTTCAGGCATCTTGGGTGTCCCCTTCAGGGACTGCAATCTACTTTGTTTTGCACCTTCCTATGGGCAGATCTCATGGTGACCATTGCTTCCACGTTACCTGAAGCCTCATCAGCATGTTTCTATGGGATGGAAAATCCAGGGGTCAGAGTTGCCCATGAGTGGTGATACCACAGACCTAGCATCCCTGGTATTTATGGATAGTCTGATTTTTTTTTTTTTGCCTGTATCCTCAGTGCATGCCCTACTCTGGAGGCCCATTTAGGTTGTCCATCCTCCTCACAAGCCTTGTGCACAGCTACAATTGCCTGTGAATGTCTGAATGGGCAAAGTAGATAAGAAATGAAAGGAGACATGATCAGCAATGAAGACTCTTTCCTAATAGACAAGGTCACCTGAGATCTTCTTGATCCAGGAAGATGCTTTCTGCCTCATGGCTCTTCCATGACCCATACTCAAACACTGAGTTGGTGGCTTTCTGTTAAGGAGAACAAAGTAGGGGTGCTGTCGCCTGTCAGGAAAGCAATGGCCACTATTGAGGAGATGGAGTGCTGTGACCAAACACTAACTAGTCAGTTCTAGGTACAATTTCATTGTCAGATGACAAGTCAGCTGGGCAAGACTCACTGTTAATGGTGGGATACTGACAAGAGACTCCAGCAGGTGGGTTGAGAGAGATGCTGATCCGGCCTAATGTATGGAAGGCTGGACAGAAGTAGCAGCGGCTTTCAGGTTGTGGGATTGGTTTCTGATCTGTATTCTGGCAAGATGACTAAGGAATGGGGAATTTGACCATCAGGTAGGTTTGGCCCCTAGTTGTATAAAAGATGAAAAGAATAGCTTTTGAGTTAAAGGGAGTAAAGGGTCACTATGAGCATTAATGTCCTCATTTGTAATGGAGAGATAATAACAACTCATTGATAGAAACCTTGCTGTGGGGATTAACTATGGCTATACCAAGCTCAGTGCCTGGCACACAGAGAGCTATTGTTATTACCTTTTCAGTATATTAAAGACCATAAAATGGCAAAATTATACTATATTATGATTAAGCAGTATATTTGGTATTGCTATAATGGAATAATGGAAAAACCCTGATAATTGATCCCTGAACTTCTTGGTTCTGGATCCGATTATATTATCTAAAGTTGTGTGCGTGTGCACGCACATGCACACACACACACAAACACACAGACACACACACAAGCAAACACACACACACACATGCAGACACACGCACACATACACATGCGCACACACACATACACATATAATCTTTTATCTTCTCTGAATTTTGTTTAGAATATCGTTTCTTGCTAAATGAGATCGTGGCATGATGATGTCTGGGAGGTGGCTCAGGAGATGCTGCTCTCTCAAGCCGGAATATTCAAGTTTGATCCCCAGATTCCACATAAAAGTCAGAAGCTGTGGTGGGTTTCTTGATTGAGAGATGGGAGGCAGAGACAGGAGAGTTTACTGGAAGCTTTTAGTGAGCACCAAAATGAGCAACAGCAGAGTGAGAAATGAAGGTGAGAAATCCTGCCTCAAAGAAAGTGAAAGGTGAGGACTGGCCTGAAAGTTGTCCTCTGACCTTCACAAGCATGCTGTGGTGCACCCATGTCCACACACACACACACACACACACACACACACACACACAGACACACATACACAGACACACATGCACACACACGCACATGCAGACAGACACACACACACAGAGACAGGCACACACACACACACATACACAAGCAGACAGACAGACAGACAAACATACACACACGCACGCAGACACACAAATTAAAAACAATGCAAACCACTATTTCAGAGTCAGGTTTTCTTGTCTCATAATGGTTGGGAAGACAAAACTAGTTCAGACAAACATTGACGAGAAAAGATGGATGAATCAAAAAGGTTGCTACTCTTCAATAACACTATTACATTTAAAAAGTAGAGATTTTAAACACAGTAAAGTAAAATTTTAGTTAACAATGGCTCCAATTTGCTTAGTGATGATCTTCATAAGTGTAAATTCTGATGCCTCCAGCAAAACATGGTCCCCTTTGTTAATTGTAACTTCAGTGGCTTCCCTAGGGTCCCCTCCTCTCCTGCACCCTCGTAAAACAGTGTGAATGCCTGTGGCTGTCTCTATAGCCTTTGAAAGAGCTGTATAAAAAATCTCACAAAAGAAAAATCGAGCACCTTTGACGTTTCCCTCCTCCCCTTTCTACTTTTTAAGTTTCATTGAACATTAAAAGTTTTTATGAGTATCGAAGAAAAGCATTTTGCCACTTGAAGTTAAGGTGTGATTCAAATTACAGGATGGCAGAGTCCATTTCCAAAGTGGTATTTAACAAGTTTCACAGATAAATTTTTTATAGGACATTTCTACTGGGGCAGTGAGACAGAAGATGTGACATATTTAGAAACACTGTGCTGCACTACCTGGACCACAGCTTCCTCCCATCTTGGCTTCTCTGTGCTTTCCTGACCTTCAGCCATGCTGAAGGAGCTCCAAGAACTCCCGAGACTTCTTTTCTTCCATGGAGGTAGAGATGCACACACGGAGGCGATGGGGATGGGTGTGCGTCCTGAAAGTCCTGTCTCCATGGGTCAGTATGATGCCTATGTTCATCTATCTACAGGGCCAAGGGTGAGGCTTTGGCCTTGATGCCATTTTAAGCTAAGCAGCACCTAAGCATCTTGCTTTATATTGAGCGAAGAGGAACCGAGTAGTGACTGACATATGGATCACTGTGATCAATTCTTGTAAAGCTTTGTGAAGGCTGCCGATGCCTACGTTCCAAAGGAAAGAACCGACAAGCATCCAGAATTGCTTCCTTATGAAGCTGCAAGGGCGAACAATATTATTGACTCAGAAATTAAATAAAGAGATCTCACCATCAGAGGCCCATGGACTAATTAGTACCTACCTGCAGGTAGTGAAAACTTGGGAAGCAGGTTCCCTTTCTTCTTACATGTACAGTCTTCTTGCCCAGGGCTTAACTAGCTTGTTAATCTCGTCAATAATTCAAAAGAAGTTTTCAATGGGAAGGTTGATTTATCTTGTTTGATTTTTTTATTATTTGCCAAATTAGCTGGATAATCATCGAATTGATACTTTTCCTTTCAGAAGTAGGTCCAAGTTGAATGTAGAACAAACTACCACTGTCCTCCCTGCCAATTACAAGAGGAAGTCGATGACAGTCTGATGAAGGGTGAGGGAGACTGACTGGAGTGAGAAAGTTTTGTGGGATTTTTTTTTCCACTTAGAATACAACCATCTTCCCAGAGGCCACGTGGTCTCTTTGGTTCAACTAGTATTTAAATGCCTTCAAGAATTATTGATAATAAAAATCCTCCTGAAGTTTCTTTACTCCGATTTCCAGAGGCACTAAAGCGCAATGAGACAGAGGATGTTTTAAACTCAGGAGAGAAACCTCTTCTTCCCCTTAAAGTCAAGCAAAACTGAGTTGACTTCGCCCATAAATCCAAGAGCACTAAGTCACAAATTGAACATATGAAGGACACTGCCTCTTTTCAAGTGACGTTTCTTTGCTTTAATGGATTTAGCTATGGCAGGCAGTCAGAGAAAAGCTATCTTAACTAAATCTTTGACTGATTATGCATTTTTTCCCTATTCATACAAGGGAGATTCATCATCCCAATTTGTCAAGCTGGCCAGGTTCCAATTAATTTCACCCAGCCAAGCTCGGCTTGTGCTGTGCCCATGTCAGGCCTAATCTAGTGCCTCATTTGCTGGCGGCCGATGAAGAGGTATCAGAGGTGGTGTTGCTTGAGGTACTTACTGTGATGGATGCCCCACAGTGTGGCTGGTGGCAGAGGCAGAGCCCGGGTGCGCCTCTACTTGGAGCCTGCACTTGAGGCTCCTGTACTAATTGAGGGCTCATCTGTATAGTGGATGTTGCTTGGGGAGTCTATTCTTCATGGTCGGGCTGAAGGCTTTCCCTGTCACACAGGCTGCTTAAATATCTGCATGGGCCCTACATTGCTGTCAGGTTTGTCCTTGCAAAGAGGAAGGGGAATGAAGGCAACTTGTCCTCCAGCTTAGTGCTGGGGCCCTTTAGCGGTTGATGTGTATCACAGGAGGAAATTTGAGGCCCAGCAAGCTGCCCCAACCACATTCATACCCCTGGTTGTTTTCTGTCTTAAGTATAGGTTCCTGGAGTGTTTGTAGGTAAGCCTGTGTTCTTTTGATTACAGTGATTTTGTTTTCATGGTTTCAAATTATTAAGCAATCACCTGCCAATAAATATTATTTCTTTTTTTTAATTGAGAACTTTATTGTATAGACATATGGTCATATTCCTATTAGGCTGTATTCTTATGTTCCCTCCCTCCTGACCCTGCTCCATGGAGGGTCTTCCTCTGTGGGTTTATGGGTATTCACTGTGGGCTCAGCAGTGTGAGGTGCCTAGATTTTGATACACAGTCTCTGTGCATGCATATTCTGATGCTTGATTGAGTGACTAAAATCACACAAAAACTGTGCCAGGAGCTATAATGAAATAATGTCTCTTTAAACCACATGCTACTCCTATTTTGGATGGGAGTATTTTTGGCTCAGAGAAGTTAAATGGCTTACCCAAAGTAATCAAGTTGTAGAGATGAGATTTGCCTCATTGGGAGGTGTGAACTCTTTCTAGAACTCCAGGTGTATCTCTCAACTACCTATTTTTCTTCTTTGCCCATTCTTTATCCTGACCTCCAATCCTCACCTTTCTTCTCTTTTCATGAACAGGCTAACCTGTAAACTGCCCTGTAAGGCTGTAGTGTCCTGCATGTGAATAAGTTTGTTTGCAGCTTACAAAGGTCCATTATACTGCCCCATTGTCTCCCCTGGACCATGGACTGCAGTCTGGAAGTGTATTAGGAAAAAAGCTTGCCATGGTCCCAGACTGTCTCAATGTTTTCCTTCTTTCATTTTTCCAACGAGTCTCTCTCCCACATGTTACTTCGCTATGAATGCCAGAGTGGTCATGGAGAAATGCATGATGTACCCCAGAGGTGTTGGGCAGTTGGTTCATTTTAGACAAACTTCAACTCATGAGAAATAGGAAGTAGGAGAAAGCTAAATGGATACACACCCCCCCCTTGGTTTTTATACTATAGGGAAACCTTAAAAGGATGATTCCTTTTTTCCCTTGCAGAGAATTTCCACGTGTTATTTGAACTCATCTGCTGAACATCAGGCTGAGACTCCAGGCTCTCAGTGAGCCAACGACCAGTCAGTATTAACACTTTTTTGAACCCATCTTACTTTCAAAACAAAGTGTTAGCATCATAATATAATCCTGGCTGTTGGACTCAAGGTATATACAGGAAGACAAAAAGGAGGAAAGCTGACTTCTCATCAGAAGTGTTTCAAGGAGATTGTCATATTTTGGGAGGAATTAAGTCACATCAAAGATTTTATTTTATTTTATTTTTTTGAGATAGGGTCTCATGTAGCCAGGCTGATCTTGAACTCCTGATCCTCCTGCCGTTAACTCCCAAGTGCTGAGATTGCAAGCAAATGCTACCTTGCCTGGATGAAAGATTATTCAATTTAAATAAGACCTTCAGTGCATTAATATTCAACATTTACATTCCTTCCTGGTTCTTGAATATAATATGTTTTACAGTTATCAAAAACATATGTTGCTTTTCAGCAGCATTTTATATACAACTTGTTTAACTGAAGGTGCCGGCATCCCAATATGTTTTGCTTAGATTTGGCGTTCACCAATGTGCTGAAAGAATTCAAGTGCAAGGTGGGGGTGGGGTGGGGGGTGTAGTCTTTCTGAATGTAAATGAAGATGTTGCCAAAGTGTGCCTCTGGAACCAAGAACAAAAGAAGGGAGGTGTTTATTCTGCCTTTCATTGAACTAATTTTATGACATTTCTGCTGTGAAGAGGGCACCTTACTAACTCTGAGAAGAGCTTCATGGATGAGTCAATTCTAGATCTTGTTTTGAAGGGCTACGTAAGCTTAGGTATAGTGAATGCGAGATTTCCTCCTCGGTGTCACAGTAGAGGCAACATTGCTAAATGTTTCCACCCTTGAAATTAAATTTTCAACATAAAGGGCTGCCCAAGAATACAACCTCAGAGGCTTGTAAGGGTCCTGAGAGAGACCAAGGCAAGATCAAATACAAGACAAAGATTCAGATGATGGATAAGTAATTGTGCAGTCACAGAAGTTAGACAGACTGAGTAATTTATTTTTTGTCTTCTTGAAATCACTCTGGCTTTAGTCATTGCATTGAATTTGATATCACAGAATGTTTTGAGATATGATGTTTTGCTAGTCTTCCACCCAGCCCTGTGGTGCTGAGGGAAAGTGTAAGTCATGGGACATGGTTAGCACATAAAAAACAGTAACTTTATTGTAATTATTAAAAAGAGAACAGGGCTGGAGAGATTAAGGAACTTGCCTATAAAGCAGAAGGACCTGAATTCCATTCCCTGGGACCCAACCTAAAGCCAGCCAGAAGCACTAGGTGGCGAATGCATCTGGAGTTTGCAGTGGCCTGAGACCCTGGCCCATTCTCTCTCTCTCTCTCTCTGTCTCTCTCTTTCTCTCATTTCTCTGTCTCTTTCACTCTATCAAATAAGTAAATAAATAAACAATACACACATATGTAAATGTACACATATATGTATATGTACATATATTTATATATATATATATGAGAGAGAGAAAGAGAGAGAGAGAGAGAGAGAGAACAGAGGCCAGTTTATCCCAAACAGACAACATGCTGGGAGCTAGTGGTGAAGAATGGAATTTAAGACTTAGTGGAAGAGCTCCTTGCATGAAGAATCCTTGAAGAAACTGCCTGTCCTACTGGCAAGTAACAGTCCATCGGTGCAATCAGATAACAATCAGATAAATGAACCCTTTGGCTCATTTTCTCTATTAGGAAACTTCATAGGAGAAGTATAAACTTCCTTTGCTAGGAAATTAGAAAAGATAAGAAGAATGGGATCTCTGCTCCAAATCCACCCTTCTGGATTAACACTCACTAATGCATAGTAAAACAAGGTAGACAAAGGAAAGCCCCAAAGACCAGGCAGTGGAAAAACATTCTTCTGACAACCAGGCAGTCAAGAGATGTCCAGGGATTAAAGACATTCAGATTACATTTCCTTTCCATTTAGGATGTCCTTTCCTTGGGAATTCATGAGCTGAAGGAAAGGAGCTATGATTGCAAGAGGTCACTTGTAAAACTGTCCTTTTGACCTTAGAAATATAAGGTGTTACATGCTGTCTGGTTGACCAAGCACAGGTCAACAGGAGGCAGGTGTAAGGGATATTGGGGCTTGGGCTATCTTCTAGAAACCATGAGACCATAGATGGAGAGAAATGAAGAAGCTGGCCAGATGTCTGCTGGATGTTAGACTGGAAAAGGACATTTTAATCACTGGATTCCTTTTTTTTTGTACTATGTGGTGGTTTTGTACCATATGGATTTGGTTAAGTTAGAACTACATTCTCCAGCATCATCTAACCTCTTGTTCTGAGATAGGGCTGGTCACAGGGTAAATATGTATGAATTCTGGAATGTGGAGTAATAGCTACTTTGGGGTGGGGGCACAGGTTCTCATTAATTATCCCATGCTGGACACAAACGTACAGCGATCTTCCTGCTTTAGACAACCAAGATTTGTGATAATAGGCATGCACCAGCATGCTCAGCTAACACAGCTGATTTTATGCTTTTAAGGTTGGAGCAGATAAGGCACCATGTTGTGGAATCCCATATGCTATTCTGTCCTGGCTTACTTTGCTGGCACAGACAGCACCCCACCCAAAACAAAAACTAGCTGTATAAATATTTTTCTATATGTAGCTATATGGCAGAGAACAGTGTTTTTTTTTCTTCTTTTTTTTGTCACCCTTGGGTTTAAATTAGCTGTAGTGAGAGATAGGTATAGGAGTCAGGTTGTATTTAGAGATCCTGGCTTATGCCTACAGATGCTAGTTCGTCTTTGCTCCCCTCCTCACATCCGGATTTTCTTCCCAGTTGCCTCCCTAAACGATCTAATGCTGGAAACTGCAGACATGACACTCGAGGCAGAGGCAATGGTTTTTGCCCACATTCTTCTCCCCATTCCATATTTTATCTCAGAAACACGTCTCTTATTCTACTTCACACCAGTGGCACTGTTTCTAGGACTGGCACTCTGATTCTATAAATGGTGGGTAGACATCTGTGGGTATTATTACTGTTATTGTTGAGTTCTCTTAAGTGCTTGCTTCATTTTAGTTTTGACTCTAGAAATATCTAAATAAGACCAGATGGTCATGAAGGCAGTTCCTATGAAAATATCCCTTTAAAATTACTATGAATAAATGAGTATAATATACCACCTGTCTTGTCTCTCCTATAACTGCCTTTGACATACATCCTTGTGAGTAAATGTGGTCACTGCCCCTTTATTTTCATGACTCTTGAAAGCTTAGTTGCAGAGGGGTGGGGAGTTCATCCTTCTTTTTTAAAAAAATATTTTACATATTCATTTTCAAGCATATATATATATATAGAGAGAGAGAGAGAGAAAGAGAGAGAGAGAGGGAGGGAGAGAGAGAGAGAGAGAGAGAGAGAGAGAGAGAGAGAGAGAGAGAGAGAGAGAGAGAGAGAGAGAACACCAGGGCCACCAACTTGTGGGTCTGGCATATGTGGGTACTGGGGAATTGAACCCGGGACCTTAGGCACTGGAGGCAAGTGCCTTAACCACTAAGCCATCTCTCCAGCCCCATCCTTCTTTTTATACACTAAGAGGTAATGATGATTGGGAGACTTTTTCAACCCAAAAAAGATACATTATTTTATAGTCAAATGGAAAATCAGTTACAACTTCTAGATCAAAAACTTAACAAGTGCAAAGTTTGAAATTATTTATTTCAATTTTAATTGACAAATAAAATTATATATATTTATTGCATATCACACAATCATTAACACACATATACATCATGTACACACTCAGTTTATCTAATTAAAATGTCTACAGACAAAAAACTTTTGTTATGAGACCTAATAACTACTGTTAATGATTTTCAAAAATGCACAGCATTGTTTTAAGCTATAGTCACCTGTTGTAAATAGAGCTCTTTATTCTTCCTAACAGAAATTTTGTCTATTTTAAATTGTTTCTCCCCAAACTCTTTTATGCCTAATAACTCTTAACTTTTGGTAATTAAGGCATGAATCCAAATCTTTCTAGTTCCCTATAATGATTAATGAGTAAATTCTGTTATTTCCAAAACATGCATATTACACAAACAATTTAAATAAACTTTTCATCAAAGACTGAGATGGAGGGACTCCCACTGGAAATTTCATGGGAATATACTCAACACTGCCTTTGCGCCTCTCTCTGGCCAGCGGCTTCCTGTTACTTCCTGGCTCTCTCTCACGCTGGTGAGAGGAATGATGCCTCCTTCACATGAGTAGTTTTGTGGTTCAGTGTGTGGGCTATTACCTTGTATTTTTAAGAAGAGCCCTAGATGGTCATCAAGACCATACAATTACTTTCCCAAGACTGTGTACTGTCTATGAACTCTTACCACCTTTAAAAGGAACGTGATTTATTTGCTTGTTTTACACATTTAAATATCTGCATGCCATAAATGGTTCTAATCCAATTCTGATCAAAGTTGGAGATATGCTAAATAGTGTCTCATTGTTCTTATCTAATTGGCCTAATGAGAACTCCACCACATGATTCCATGTTAAGCAAGTTTTGGAATATACTTCTCAAATACTGTGTGATTCTAGTATTCCTTCTAGTCCAAATTCAACTAATTTCCCTTGTTTTATTGTCACTATCAAGTGTCTATGTGAGATGTAGGACATATTTATGTGATGTAAAACATTTCAAGTATATGACCCACCCAATGACAAGAAAGATGGCTGAGAGTCAGGGTATCAAGTTCTTTTATGTATGTGTGTGTGTGTGTGTGGTGTGCATGTGTGTATGTATGCATGTTCATATGTGTGTCCTGGTGTGTATGGAGGCCAGAGGTCAATGTCAAGTGGCTTCCCCTTATTTTCGAGTCAGGGTCTCTTACTGAATGAACATGGAGCTCATGATCCTCCTGTGTCTGTCTCCTCAGGACTGGGATTGCACGTGTGTGCTGCCAAACCTGGATTTTACATGTTTGCTGGGGATCCAAATTCAGATTTTCTTGCTTAAGCAGTAAGCATTTTACTCCCTGAGTCATGTTCCCAGCCACTGGGAATCAAGTTCTTATTTCAGCTTTCCCACTTAGTGAATTCTCTATCCTGGAGAATCTAGAAAATTGGAACAAGGAAACCTTCTTCCTTTTCACTTCATAAGTTTAATAAAAATAAACTTTGGACTCAATGACAGTAAAACTGTTCCAACTTAAACTTGGAGCAACTGGGGAAAACAGACTACACTAATTGGGTTAAAAGCTGTTCTCTCCCAGTTTCTCTTAGGATAGTGGTCATCAAACCATATCTACACCGTCTTCAGAATGCACCATAGTGCTGGAGTTAAGTCCCCCTCTCAGTGGATGAGATCTAAGACTTTATTTTTTCAGAATGAGATTTTTACACTGGAGTAATGAGCGAGTTTTGTCAGAAATAAAATAAATATAAGCTTCTGGTACTAAGGTTTGAAAGCAACTCATGTTGAATAAAGTTTTTTTTAAAAATATTTTATCTATTCACTTGAAAGAAGAAAGAGATAGCAGAGATACAGACAGAGAGAATGGTGCACCAGGGCCTCCAGCTGCTGCAAACAGACTCCAGATGTATGCACTACTTTGTGCATTTGGCTTTATATGGGTACTGAGGAATTGAACTTGAGTTGTTAGGCTTTGCAGGCAAGCACCTTAACCACTGAGCAATCTCTCCAGCCCCTGAATAAGATTCTTAATGGCATAATGGTTATAACAACCATGAACTTGACAGAGGGGTATTTAGTCATATATTCAACTTGATGAATGTGGAGTAAGGGGAAAGCACCCATTAGAGTACGTGTCAGGTATAATTGTCACAGAAATTAAAAATATTTTCATTTTATTTATTTGCACGGAGTGAGAGAGAGAAAGAGAGAAGAGAGGAGAGGAGAGGAGAGGAGAAGAGAAGAGAAGAACATGAGAATATTGGGCCTCCTTCTACTGCAAACAAACTCCAGAGGCATGCACCACTTTTGTGTATCTGGCTTTATGTGAGCTCTGGGGAATGGAACCCAGGCTGTCAGGCTTTGCAAGCAAGAGCCTTAACCACTGGAGAGACTAAATTTGGTTCTTATTTTGTGTCTTTGGGAGGAGGTTGTAAATGAATTAGACAGATCTTTTCTAGATTTAGGTGGTAGGACCAGGAGAGGCTTAGCTAACTAGGACTCCAGATGCAAGCAAGGTAGGAGCTAGCAAGAAGACTGAATAGGAAGACGGGAGATGTGGTCTAGTATAGCGATTGTCTGATAATTATCAGACAATCAAGTCTTTTCCCACAAGGATTCTCATTTGGACATTCACATACATTTAAGTAGTTCTTAGTGCAGATACTGAGGTCCGATTAACACCTTGGATCTCTAAAGATGTCTAATGCTTTATACTCAGTCGCTACCACTTTGAAGGAACTGATGGGCAGAGGATTCATGGGTGATGGGGAGAGTTAGTGTCTAGCGTATAGGGAGGGCAGAAGAATGAAGGAAGCATAAAAATTTGGAGAAGGGACAATGTCTAATTGTTTCTTTCTTCCTTCTTCCCCTAGTTGTCAGATAGAGGATAGGCATTTTGACAAGATCCCTTGAAGTGAAAGCATATACCAATTCCATGGTCTGAATATTTAAGTGGTTCCATCCTTCAGGTTGGATGGAGCTGATGGGAGCCATCGACAGAACCGCAGTGTCAGGAAAGTGGCCTGACGTCGAGGTGGCCTTTGGCTCTGCTAACAAAGGGCATGGGTGGTGGCATGGTGACTTGTGGAAATCCATTTTGGGCAGTAATCATAAAGACAATAGCCATGGAGAGGCTTTTATGAGGAAGCAGGGCATCCATAGACATAAAAAGCAGGAGAAATGCTTGTTAGTTATGGGGAAGGTGAGAGACTTAGAAAACTGATTAGCGTAGCAGTGTGGTCAGAGGGAAATGAAAGCTCAGAAGCATAATCGTTAATTGGGTGCTTACCTACTAATTTGAGCTTGGATGTCAGCGGTACTGCACTTCATTTCAAACCCAGGGTCAGACTTTAATGCTACATCATAAATTACGTAAAGGCACAACACTAACAATTAGATAATTATGGAGACCCATGCTGTTGCAATTTAACTGGGCAAGTTCAGGGCAAACATGACAGGCACACTGGTTAACCCTCAAACTGCTGGCAGGATTTTTTTTTCTGGGAGACAAATGAGTACATAAGGAATGTTGTTGGCTGGATCTCAAGGCATATGGGTTAAATAATTTCTTCCCAGTAGCTAGCTTCATCAGCTGACCTGAACACACTCAGAAGAAATATTAGAGATGTGTTAATTACACTTTAGAAAAATCCAGCCTTTAAATCCATACCAGCTAAAGCACCTGGCGGTGGGGTGGGCTCCAGCTAAACTTTAAGCTAAAGCTTTTAGAGCTGATTTTTTCTGAGGATGAAACTTTCTGTAGATGGACTATGTGATTGCTCAATCCCAGCTCTCCCACATTAACATATGAATTAAAATAGAAGTCTTAGGGTCAATATTTTATTCTTGTTGCATTCTTGCTGGCAGACTAGTGGCTGATTCAATCGATGAAGGTGTTTTCATGATCCGTGTGAATTTCAGGGTGGGTTGTTGTTTTTATAATGTACATCACTCACTCACTGATTTGTTGATCTGCTTGTCGTGAGAATCTTTGTGTGTTGAGTATGGGGAATTCAGACGTCATCGTATAAGCCTCTAAATATCATTCTGCTTCCCTGGTGGAAACTAATGGCTGGGGAGGCCTGGGCTGCATTCACGTGATGTGGATGCTCAATTTGTGTGAGTCAGAATGTGACTTTGAGAAAAGGTCCCTTCATCTATATACCACGAACCCAGGGGGAGGGGGTGCTTTTGAAGAAACAGGCAAGTCTGAGAACCTATCTAGATGAAAGGAGTGAGTAGCCTGTGTGTAGAAAAAAAAAAGGAAAACAATAAATAGCTTAAGGATAGGAAATTCATTTTGTCTGGAAAATAAAACATTTTTATTTTTGAAAATTTCATAATTGTATACGATACATTTTGATTCCTCCACTCACTCTCTTCTCCATTCCCTTCTCACTAAAGCCCTTCTTCTCATTAGATCCACACTCTATGTCCATGACAAGTTTATTTTATTTTTTGACCCATTGATTTAAATTAGGGTCACATGCATAATCATGGGTGGGAGGTTATTTACTGGAGAATGGACAATCTTCCAGTGGCTATACCACTAAAGGGCATGAATTATCAGCTTCCTCTGTTTATGCTTGGAGGTGTGGAGTCTCCTGGACCCCACGCTCATCTATGATGATGTTTTGACAGGCTGAATCATGTACAGGAGCCTCCATCTGCTGTGAATCCATGAGAGTAGTGGACTTGGCATATCCAGAGGACAGCATTGTACAACCCCACTTCTCACCCTCCTGTCCTTACATTGTTTCTACTCCATCTTCTGCAAGGTTCCCTGAGCCTTGGAGGGTATGATTTAGAAGTCGTGTTTAGGGCCGAGCACAAGCTAGTTGTTTATTCTTGGTCATTTCGTTGCCTGCACATTTCTATAACCACCTCTACTCTTTGTATAAAGGAAATTTGGTGTTTTAGCTTGTGAGTAGTACTAATGTATGGGAACAAATATAGATATTTAGAAAGTAGTTTACTATGCTGTCCAATTAGCATAACCACAAATGTGAAAAACTGAATCACCATGCATATAATTGTCTGTTATATACCTGATACCTGATACTGTGTGACTGACATAGGTATATCTATGTATCATAAACTCAGAGGCCATGGAATTTGAGATTATCCAGTTCAATGGGAATATCATTTGTTGATGTAGAAGAGAATAGATTGGGGTATTTAGATCTAAATTAAAAGGGATGTGGCTCAAGGCCACATAACACAAAGGTGGAGAAAGAAAGGGGAGTCAGGTTGAAACCTTCCCTGGGACTCACCAAGTTGGCATCAAGGTCACACCACAAAGAAAACTTCTCTCTGTGTGTGCTGGCTCACATGTGTGCTATGTGTGTTATATAGACATATCTATATGTCTATATGTATGTGGTTTGTATGTACACACACGTGTGTGTACTAACGGAACTGAATAATTCTAAACCTGCACAAGGGTAGATTGAATTAGAATCACATCTCCCCCTAGAACATAGAGCTGCCACTTTTCATCCCAAGCGGACCTCTTGTGGGAGAGGAATGGGATTCCTTGGAAGTCTCACTCTCTTTTGCAGACATGTAGGCTGACCTTGAAAAGCCAGAAAACATACATAGCTTTCTGGAATTCTGCCCACTTGGGAGATTCTGGGAGGGAAGAAAGATGCTGTCCTTTTGTTAGGTGATATGGAATTTGAATAATGAAAGGATTCCTTCACATGAGACCCTGAAAACCACTACATGTGATCATTGGTTACATATAGACAAAGAAACAGGCATGCAGAAGAGACCAATGAGCATGATTCAGGTTGTTGAAGCTGACTTAGATTTTCTCTTCAACAAATGGTGGTGACATTTCATGAGTGTGATATATATGAACTGAAAAATGATACAATTCTAGGAAACTAATTCTCATGTAGGAAGAGGTGACTTCTCATAGCATCTACATCATCATTTACCTTTTCCAAAGTCCTTTTCACTACTCATTGTTTTATCCTTCCAAGTTTCCGGAATACGCCATGTCTCTGAAGCTTCTCATAGAGTAATGATACTGGTAGATGTGCCTGTTGACAAGAGGAATTCCCCAAGAGAACTTTGTAATTTCTCTAGTGTTTGGGGTTTGGTATATGTTTTCTTTTTCTTTCTTCCTCCTTTCCCCTCACTATGTCTTTTCTTTTCTTTCCCTTTGAAGGCACTATCTTGCTCTGAAGCCCAGGCTAGCCTGGAACTTCTGTGTACCTTGAACTAACCTCAAATTTGTTATCCAACTGTTTTAGCCTCCCTAGTGCTAGGATTGCAGATGGGAACTATCATACCTAGCTAGGATGGCTTTTTTCTTATATGCACAAAGATAATCTGGTGATTTAGCAGCAAAAATGTCTTTACCAGCTCGAGTGGTGGCCCATGCCTGCAGTGTGAAGCAAAAGGACAGCTTGAGTCCAAGAGTTCTGGACTACAACGTGCTATGCCAGGTGTCTGCAGTAACTTCAGCATCAATATGGTGACCTCCTGGGAGTGGGGGATCACCAGGTTGCCTAAGGAGGTATGAACTGACCCAGCTCAGAAAATCCTTTAACAAAGAGACTTTAATACATGTCTGCATGAAGAGAGAGAGAGAGAGAGAGAGAGAGAGAGAGAGAGAGAGAGAGAGAGAGAGAGAGAGAGAGAGAGAATGAATGGGCATGCCATAGCTTCTAGCTACTGCAAACAAACTCCAGATGCATGTACCACTTTGTGCATCTGACTTTATGTGAGCACTGGGGAATTTGACACAGGTTGTTAGGCTTTGCAGGCGAGCTCCTTAACCATTGAACAATCTCTTTAACTCCTTTAATTCATTTTTAAAAATGTTTATTTATTTATTTGAAAGAGAGACATGAGAGAGAATATAGGCATGCCAAGGCCTCCTGCCACTGCAAATGAATTCCAGTTACATGTGCCACTTTGTGAGTCTGGCTTTAATTGGGTACTGGGGAATTGACCCAGGCCATCGGATTTTGCAAGCAAGTGCCTTTAACCACTGAGCAATCTCTGCAGCCTCTAATATATTTTTAAATATTAATAAGCCACATTTTAATACTCAGAATCTAACTACTTATTCATCATTTCCTTGTCAGGGAAGTAGACTTTTATATAAAGAAAATATTCAAAGTGAAGTTAGAAAGATTTTTTTTGTAGGAGAATTTATACATTACTATTTGTATTTCATCAAGCTTGCCCTGGCACTTTGTCAGAAAGATGTTTTAAGGCAAAAATGTCTTAGATGCAGTGATATTGTTACATGATGGGGTGGTCATAGTAGAGTCTGTTTAGCAGCATCCCTGTCCCCGACCCACAAGTTGTCAGTAGAACCATTCCAGCCCCAAGGTGTGACAACCAAATTGTCTTCAGACATTGCTAAACATCCCTTGGTCTGTCAAAGTGCTGCTAATCTTTATTTTTTAAAAATATATTTTATTTATTCATTTTTGAGGAGAGAGAGAGAGAGAGAGAGAGAGAGAGAGAGAGAGAGAGAGAGAGAATGCACCAGGGCCACTACCTTGTGGGTCTGGTTTATGTGGGTCCTGGGGAATTGAACCCAGGGCCTTAGGCACTGGAGACAAGTGCCTTAACCACTGAGCCAACTCCCCAGCCCAGGGAGTGCTAATCTTTAGCTACTAAAATAACATATCAATGGCTCCCATCTCAGGTATGACTATTTCAGGTATAAGTGAGTGTGACGAGGAGGGGAGAATTAAGGAGAAATATGAGGGTTGGAGATTTGACAAACTGAACTATGGGACTTAAGAGTGATTTTCTCAAGGGGATGATGAATTCCATTCAGGGGATGATGAATTCCATTCCAGCCTTGGAAGGGACTGTGGGGCAGCTAGTGGAGAAAGCCAATGGGAATGAGTCTTGGGCTCAGGTGAGACTTGCACAGCCTGAGTCAGAGGTTGGTATATGAAGGCTGCTGTCCCAC
The DNA here is from genome assembly GCA_004024765.1 of Zapus hudsonius. Classification (NCBI taxonomy): domain Eukaryota; kingdom Metazoa; phylum Chordata; class Mammalia; order Rodentia; family Dipodidae; genus Zapus; species Zapus hudsonius. Next base: position 14,993 of record PVHP010011227.1, on the reverse strand, counting down.
AATTGGTGGTTGAAATCAGATCTTTCCTGGCCTGTTCATAGCATCCTGGGATTGTGTGGTTTTGGTGCCTTTGTGTCCCTGTGATGAAATACCTGACAGAAACAACTTAAGAAAAGAAGGATTCCTTTGGCTCATGGCTTCAGAGGATTCAGCTCATAGCCTGCTGGCCTCATGTGCTTAGGCAGAAAATGGCAGTGGAGAGCGAGTGGTGGCTGTTCTTCATTTCTTGGTGAACAGGAAGCAGAGAGCAAGACCAGCGGGGTCCAGGGATAATATACCCCATGGACCTGCCATCAGTGACCTGTGTCCACCATCTAGCCCCCATCTGCTAAAGTTCCCGGTTCCTCCCCAAATAACAAAACTACTTGGTAACCAACCATTGCAAACCACGAATCTGTGGAGTGCATACCATATTCCAACCATAGCTGTACCATATGCTGGCGGTAATGTGTCAGGCACAGTGCAGAGGAGTGTGTGGTTAGTTCCCCAAGGGCCACCTCACTGGGGAAGATCCACATGGCTTCCCAACTAAAGGGGGGGAGGAGCCCCAGCAAGCTTGACCTTTCCTGCTCTCCGCAGCTGAAGTGCTTCTTAAGTGACGGCTGAACGGTCGAAGCTATTACTCTAACTGTAATTTGTAATGGCTTTCTAACGCTTTTGAGAGAGCTGGGGCTCCTTGGGATGAAAGGTGACTTTTAAAAGTCAGTAATTATACTTCCAGTGAAAATGTGTCTCTGGCACGGTGCATAACTATAGTATGCAGGGCATCCAAGAATTCACTCCTGGACAGGGCTTATATTAATCATAGTTTCAATGCCCAGAGAACATGTTCTCAGTAGTTAACCATCCTCTTTCTTGCTCCTTAAAATGTGGACCTTGTAATCAAAAAACAGACACACCTTCAACTATAGCAGGGCTGCTGCACTAAATAAAAAATTATAGTTATTATACAGAGACTTCATACAGAGCAAGGTCTAGTTATAACACATCTGGAAAACTCCATTAAAGGACTGAGTTATGTTCAGCTTGTGTTTTAATTAGCCTGTGATAAACAAAGAATCAAAGGCCATTCCGCTCTGGTGGTTTTGATATTTACGACTGCCTTCATCTGCACTTACACCCAGGTTTATGGAGTGTAAAAAAGGAAGAGTTCTAGTGTTGCTGTCTAGACCATTTACTGTGACAGATCAGTTAGGAGGCTGGGTTTCTGGGCCAGCCAGATGTGTACAGTGGCCTGCAGCTTTTACAAATGCATGGGACAGAGGTAGTTTGATTTTTCTAAGGCTGGACTCGGGGTTAACATTTTACTGTAGCTCAGCATCAGCTTGGCTTGAGAAAGTGTCAGAATAATGAAGTCTGGATGTGTTCTCTAGAATGTATTCTCTTAGGAGGTGGGACCTAAGCAAACGCTGGGACCCCAGTGACAGGAAGACTCACAGTATTCTATGAGAAACATTTTTATAGGGGTGGATATGGAGCCCCCAAGCAAGCCTATCCCTAACCTACCTCACCAACCACCTCATGAAAACAAATACTGAGTGGGTCAATGTGAAAGGCTTTAAGAAATTTTGCTTTAAAATCTTTCCAACCTGAGAGTGAGTTGGAGCCAAGGATGTAGCTCAGTTGGTGGAATGTTTGCCTAACATGCATGAAGCCCTGGGTTTGATTTCAACACTGCATAAAATTGGGCTGCAATCCCAGCACAAGAGAGGTTGAAAGCTGGAGGATTAGATGTTCAAAGGTCAACCTTGCCTAAAGAGTGAGTTTGAGACTACTTAAAACCCTGTCCCAAAAAAGCAAAACCTCTCTAAGGTCTACTCCAGTTTTGCGATTTTCATGCAAAGAACGAATTTGTACATTACCCCTGGAAGTCATTTGCTGGGCCTGTGGAATGGGCTGGGAAGAAATGGTCTGGAGTGGTCCCTGTTCTCCGGGCCTGTTGGAGGAGCTCAGCAGTGCTCCTTGCTGCAGGGAAGGGTGACTCCAGATGCATGCGTCGCTTTGTGCATCTGGCTTTATGTGGGTGCTGGGGAATCAAGCCTGGGTTGTTAGGCTTTACAGGCAAGTGCCTTAACCACTGAGCCATATCTCCAGCCCTGCATTTTTTTTGGCTCTTTGGAAGATGTTAAGCAAGCCAAATACTGTAGAGTCCCTGTGTATTGTCATCACTGCATTGACTGTGGAGAATTGGAAATCAACTTGTCATCCACGACTGCCCAGTGTTTCCCCCTTGTTTCCTCAATGCAAGCGAATGTTCACAGTCAGCTTCCTTGCGGCCACATCCCCAACCTCTCACAGTGTGCTCCCTGCACCACCTAGGAATTTGTGAGAAACACTCCTTCTCAGTTTTCCTTCTAAACCCACAGCCAGAGAATGGGCTTGGAGCCAAATACCTTGTGTTTAACAAGTCCTCTGGAAAATTCTTCTGTCTGCTCAAACCTGAGAAATACTATTTTCATTTATTCTCCACGCACATGCACATTCTCTATCCAGCATCCACAGAGCAAGAGGCACTTGGTGGGGAACTTATTCATTTGTTTTCCATTTATTCAACCAGTACTTGCTAAGTCTTGAGCTGTAGTCTGTTATGCATTGGGGATGTAAAGGTAGATTGGTGATAGTCCTTGCTCTTTAGAAATTTCAAGGTCATCAAAAATGGGTATTATGCAGGGTGATGGGTGCCATGGAAACACAAAAAAGGGAATGATCACCTTTCCTCAGAGGGTGTTCCATTCCTGAGGTGAGCCTTGCATTCCAGTGTATTGTACTAAGTCATTGAATGAAGTGCTCCCTAGGGAGATAACATCATCACATGCACACTGCTGGTTGCTTCTTAGATTTGAAAGTGCTCAGTGTTCTCATTACTTTTGAACACCAGGTGTCTGGAATATACTAGATAGATAACTATTAAAAATATGTGTTAAGATTTTGATTAAATGCATACTTTTTTCCTATGCTTTTTTATGGTGAGCCTTTACATTTCATGCATTCAGCATGCATTTATTGATCATTTGCTGTATGAGCTGAGTCACAGAGGCACATAGAAATATAACACACCAAGGAAGGGCAGTAGCTATTGACTCAATTTCTACATGTTACATTGCTAGTGTTCCTGGCTGTAAAAGTTCCTGTGATTCCTGTGGTGTTCTTAGCTGTTAGAGCTCCATGACTGTGACCAGTCACAGACCCATATTAGCTAGTTTCCAACAAGCAGCTTGACTGCTTCTAATTGGTCAGGCCCACCCAAATGGCTATGGGGTGGACCTGGCTGTGTGCATGATGTTTGTGATCTGAAGGCACATGCTATGAAGAGGTGGCTTACCCGACCCAAGAGCCTAGTCAACAAGGGTCGTGAGGGGAACCCAAGCCTGGATGAGTGGGAAAGAATGGGAGCGAGAAATGAGACCAAGACAGGAGTCTGATCAAGGTCTGTTTATTGCAGGCAATAGGTGGGCTTATATGCTAAGAACAAGGAGGCAGCTGCACGTTTCACTTTGCACAACAGTAAAAGTTTTCCAAACCCTGTTGCCATCGGCAGTCACAGTGGCCTCTTACTGGAACTGTTGTAATTAGCTGCAATGGCTTGTTTTGGGAAGCACATAACATTGCTAGATTTCCGCATAGCTCAGGGTACACAGTGGGGCAGTGCCTCAGACCCCGACAGGTAGCTCTGCTCAGTTTCTTGTGGTGTCTTATAAAAAAGTTTGTTTGTTTTTTTAAAAAGGTTTGTTTGGTTGGCTTTATAAAACATTTTCTTGACTATTTTCATACATGCATTTTTATCATAATTCCCTTCTATTACCTTTTCTTGCCTCCTCTGCCCTTTCCACTTCTTTCCAGCTAGCCTTGATTCTACTTTGATGTTTTGTTTTGCTCTCCTCCACAATTCATGATGGAATGTATATAGGTCCAGTATTGTGCAGGTCTTGTGCAGGTAATGATAATGGCTGTGAGGTCATGAATACAACAGCCAGACCCTATCTGGAAGATAGTGTTTCTTCCTCTGCCCTCTGTGCCCCAGTGTTCTCCGGGCCTTGGAAAGAGTGACATATATGCCTCATTTATGGCTGAGTCACTTATTCCCGGCACTTTGATGTGTTTTGAATCTTCCCAGTAGTCATGCCAACTGCACAAAGAAGCTCCTCCAACCCACAGTGAGAACAACACTGTTGTTTATAACATGAATATTTAGATGGTTTATAACATAAATATTTAGATGGCAGTTTGATGGGATGACATATCCATTTAGTCAAAAAATAGTTGTAGCTTCCCTCTTAGGGCGTTTTCTAGGTTTTCAGTACCAGGCATGAATACCCTTCCATGGAGCAGGCCTCAAAACCAATCAGAGTGGTTTGTTACTCTCTAAGCAGCCATACCACTATTGGACCTGTGGGAACACCATTGGGGAGATTGATGATGACTTTTCTTTCTCATCATCCTGCATAGCACTTTCTAGCACTATCAGTTAGTCAGCTGAAAGAAAGCTTCAAGTTTAGTTCCAGCTTCATTTCTCAGTGTCCTGCAACCAAAGACTGTGTGTGTTCAACAATAGGGCCTTACCATCTAGCTCTAGTGGACAACCAAGAGAGGTGACAATAGCCGACATTGTTTGGGGGGGGGGAGCTCCCTGACCAACAACTCATCACAAGGTACCCTATCCTCAGTGCTAGGATTTTCCTATAATAAATATTGATTTTGTTTGTAATAAGCTAAATCTCTAAGAAATATACATGTAGGAACTCTTACACAGAGCACGCAGGCCATTCTGGGCAGAGGATATTCAAGGTAAGTAGATACTTAAGATGTCTAAAGGGTTCCAATTAAACATTATTCTCTGTGGCCTATTTTCTCCCTGGAATGAATCAAAGTAAGATCTAGAAAGGCATGAGATGAGAGTAATGACAGCAATGAACTTTTGTGATTTGGAGTCAAGTTTTCTTCCTGGAATCTATATGCATGCATGAATTAAGTGGGGAGGGGTTGATCTCATTTAGAAGCCCCAGTTGTGAACTCTGCCAATTGGATGCAAGGTTTTTTTTTTTGAATCCTTCTTGTGCCACAACTGCCCTGATAGCTGACTATGCCTATGTACACACAGAAATGAGGCAGTATGGTTGGATTAGACACTGAGAGGGGATGATTGGGTCCATCTACACAACCATACAGATAGCCTCTTACCCAGTAAAGCTTCTGATCTGATGGAACCATGCAGAGATGGGGACCTGAAGTTCATCAAGAGAGACAGAACTGCATCTATATTTAAAGCACCCGATGTCCCAGGATACAAAAGTAAAGTGGTGAGATGTTATTCTTGGTGGATTTTCTGTCTGAAAGCTTAAACATCTCCATTCCTTTCATATCATCTTGATCTCATAATTCATTGTCTACTTAAAAAAAAACTAACTTGCTTCCACATTAAAAACCAAACCAAACCAAACAACAACCATCACCACTGTGCTTATTTTAGCAAGTTTATTTTTTTAAAAAGATGAAAATCAATATCCTCCCATGCAAAGCTGATGTCCTGGGGGATGAACTACAGGAATCATAGATAAATTGCTGCTAGTCTGTGTGCATGAAAGGAAAGGTCAATATTTTTCTAGAAAGAGAGTGCTCTTCTTTCCTCTTGGGAAACAAGAGAAGGCTGCGGTGGTAAATTACTGGATTTTGTGCCCAAGTGATTGTGAGTGATAATTCCTCTCTGAATGGAAACACTTCCCCCTGCTAGGTTTCCTCTTATTCCTCAATCCTCACCTTGGAGTTTCCTTGGGTCCATGTCCCTATCTCATCCTTACAGAACTAACCCAGCAGGGATGGCCCTGAACTAACCCTGAAATTCAGGAGTATTGGATGCCAGTTATACAGTTGTAGACTGTAGTCTTTGGAGATTTCAAATCCTAAGTGTCACCGTACCAGTCAGGACAGGTTAAGATTGTGCTGATAACAAAAAATCCCCCAATATGGGCTGGAGAGTTCGCTTAGTGGTTAAGGCATTTGCCTGCAAAGCAGAAAGACCCAAGTTTGATTTCCCAGTACCCACATAAAGCCAGATCCACAAGGTGGCACATGCATCTGGAGTTTGTTTGCAGTGGCTGGAGGCCCTGGCATACCAGTCTCTCCGTCTGTCTCTCTTCTCTCTATCTCTTTCTGTGCTTGCAAATAAATTAAATAAATAAAGAAAGAAATATTAAAAAAAAAAACCCCAGTGTTAGATACTTGGTTTCATTCCTACTCAGATCTCATGCCTCTGGATCGTCAGAAGCCCACATGTCAGCGCTTGCTTTCACTAGGCAGTGGTCATCGAGCAAGCGAGTGGAGTCGCACTCTTGAATCTCTGCCTCTCTGTGGCACATATCATGATTGCTTTCATCTTGTTGGCCTACCTTCCTCATGCCCAGAAGGAAGACAGAACCAAAATGTTTGTGAATAGCTGTCATGGTCCTATGACCACTACCCCAGGAAATCGGGATGCAAAGTTGGAAAGGGCTTCAGAAGACACACCCTTTGGATTCCTCCTAGGAATCTTAATCTTTAAAAATTACAGCATCTTTTCTGTAATATGCTGCCCCCTACCCACATTCAGCCTCCGCTGGACAGTTCCTGGAAGGAGCCCTCACTGCTTCTCCAAGTGGCCCTTGTGTTTCTGGGCAGCGCCTGTTTAAGGAACATCGCTCAGAGCCAGAGAGTCTGGAGCTTGGGCTCCTCTTCTGACCTAATGCTGTGTGACCTTAGCTATGAAGGTTAGTTTGTTGAGTCTCTGTTTCCTTCTCTGTAAAACGGGTCGATTATCACTTATGTTCTATGTTGACTTGTGGAGTAAATGAAATGCAGTCAAGTCTACACAGCTCCTCCATGTTTGGGAAGTAACTGAAAACAAAGGCTGGACACTTTCTCTTGTTCTCACATATGCTTCTGCAAGACTGACTGTGAAAATGTAAAAAACAGCATAATTAAGATTAATGCTCTGCTAATTGCTGATTATGGACAGAATTAAACATATACATGTCAGTACTTTTATACCACAATGGCTATGGAAAATTTTATAAATCCACTGGAAAATATGAATATTTACAAATGGTTGAATCATACAAGTAAGTTATTTATTTAAAAAGATTGATTTTTATTTTTACCTTTTATCTAGTTTCAATTTGCTGGCTGGAATGCACCTCCTCGTTGTGCTTTTTTGTTTGTTTGTTTTGCTCCCTCTGAATTACTTTTGCATCTCAGTTTCTGTCCAGTTTTTCCTGTCAAAGTGGCCCACATTTACTCCAGAGAGTATCATTCATGGCACGGAAGTGTCTACAACTTCAAGTGTCTTGGAACTATTTTGGACACCATTGTGTCTACCACATGTTTTCACATGAACGAGTGATGGGTATTCATGAAGAGTCTAGCACAGGATCTAGCCCTTCATGAATCCTCAGAGTCTGGGCATTCTTCTCCCTTTCCCGTGGACACTCTTAGAGGACAGTTGGTCCTCCACCTATCACTGTCAAGACTCAAGATGCAGAGTGAAATTAAGAATCATGTCACTGTCATTCGGACAAATGGCTCAGGGGACATCTGGTTACTTTCTCTGAATTAGGATGATGGAGCAAAGCGGTGGCTATCTGAAGAACAGCTAAAGGCTTTCCAGAACAGCGGGTGAGCAGAAATCATCATGGGGCGGGGTTGGTCAAGGCCATGAGGAGAAGGGCAAGTATCTTTCTGACTACAAACATTGATTCATATAGTGCTTTGCTGAATAAATGTAATATTCTTAGCTCTGTGAACTGATTGGAAAGTGAATCTGGAGTGTCTTTCCATAGGATGCAGATGCTGAGATCATGTCTGTAGCATTGTACAGGGTGACTTGTGACACCCACTCTGAACTAGCTTCCTTCCAACTGGCTGTTGGCTCAGGAACAGGGGTGCTCTTGACATCTTCTCACTGAAAGTTGGTCACACAAAGGAGACAAAGCCCTCCTAAGATGACCTCTGTCCTTTCTTTTTTTGGGGAGTGTCTGTATATGTGTTTCTGTGTCTGTGTATATGTGGGTGCATGTTTGGGGGAGTGATGGGGGTGGGTGGCTGCACCTGTATGTATGTGTGTCTGCATGTAGAGGCAGAGAAAATCCTTGGGTGGTGTTCTTCATGTGAGGTGCACTGTTTTTGGTGCATATGTAGTGCATGCCCAGGTGTGTGCAGATGTGCATGCCTCATGGGGAAGCTAGAGAACAGGAGATGATGTCTTCCTCATCACTCATCTGCCTTATTTCCTTGAGACAGAATCTCTCATTGAAGCTGGGGTTCCCTATTGATCAGTATGATTGGCTGACCAGTGCACCCTGGTGTTTCTCCTGCCTCCTCCTCCCTCAGCACTGGGGTTACAGGCGTACATCATTCTGTGCCTGTCTTTTTAAAAAGTATTATATATATTATAATACTGATCTCTCTCTGTCTCTGTCTCTGTCTGTCTCTCTCTCTCTCTCTCTCTCTCTCTCTATATATATATATATATATATATATATATATATATATATATATGTCTCATTGGCCTGAGGTTCACCATTTAGGCTAGATTAGCTGGGCAGTGAGCCCTAGGAATCTGCCTGGCTCCATCTCCCAGGGTTGGGAGTACAAGCAGGCAGCACCCACCACTCCTGACTTTTCTTATGTGGGCTCTGAGGATTTCGCTCAGGGCAGGTGCTTTACTGACTGAGCTATCTCCTCAACCTGGACCTCTGCCCTTCCTCTGTGTTCATGATCTTCTTTAGCTCTAAGTTGCCGTGCTCCATTCCCATTTATAGACACTTTAGACCTGTGATTTTGATGAAGAGGCACCAGTATATTGAGTGTTCTTAATTCTTGAGGCAGACACATTCAGAAAGCAGGAACAATCCTCACTGTGTGTAAAGCCAGTGCTGGATCACTTGACCCTGTCACAATCCAGGCTGATATCCTCATGGTCAAAGGGCATCAACAAAGGTCCCTCATCACTGGTTTCCTCTGTTGGCCATTTGCTCTCTTTTCTTTTATAGTCTTTCCTTTTCTTCCTACAGGAACCTGCCAATGTCTTCCAGTGAGATTCTTGACTTTCCCAATTTCAGTGTGGAAGAAATGACTTAGTCCAGACCCACATGGTGTTTTTTTGCTGTTTCCCTTTTGGAGCCTGTCATTTTTCCTTTGCATAATAGAAGGCTGTGTACACATTGAATTTCCTATCACAGAGCGTTCTTTGATTTATCCTTGGCTCTTCGACAATATAGTGTATTCCCATAGCAGTAGCTTTTGGAAAATGTGCCCTGGAATCACTTATCCATACAGAGTTGCTGGGCTTGTTGAAGCCCACATGGATCTCCACAGACAACCTCCAGTCCATGTGGGTCAGATGCTGCCCTCAGTTGAGACTTTAATTTTAGTTTTATCCTAGGCTTTAATGGTGATTATGATTAAAATGACCACTACTTCATCAAAAAGTATTTGATGTACAGCAAGGTATATAGTAAGTATTCTGCAAACTTGGACACTTGGACTGAATTACTGACTTGCTATTCAAAATGTACAGGAAACCACTGTCCTGAGATAAAACCAAATTAGGCACATTCAGCTCAGCTACTATCAATGACAAATGATAAACTAGTAAGTGTTCAACATTTAGCTTTTGACAGTTTTGTGTGTGTGTGTGTGTGTGTGTGTGTGTGTGCGTGCGCGCGTGCAAGCGTGCGCGTGTGTTTGTGTTGGTGGGGGTGGTGGTGGTGTGTGATTTTTAGCATTTGCCAATTCCTGTGGTATAAATACTCTTACCATGGCTGAATTCTAGCTACCAATAATGGTGTCACTCACCTTGGAGCTAGAGTTGGGAGGCATCTAACATGCACTGTTCTCCATCACATCATGGTTGATCATTTCAGGACTCACAGGCACAGCAAGGCGGTGGTACTGCGAGGAAAGTGACTGAGGTTAGCTACTGTCCAGGTGACCTAATCTCCCATGGCTACATCAAGCTCTCCTACTAGCAGGCTGGACCAGCATTCACAAGTTCTTGATCCTCCCAGCCACGGAGAACTCTTGTGCCCATATTTAATTCTATTTCAGGTAGTCAGAGAGAGCAGATGGGTGCCTTGGACCTTATTATATTATTCACTAGACACCAGGCAAGCTTCCTGGTTACTTAGTTGAACTGAAAGGAAGGAAAACCAGTTTAATCAGGATTTTGTTATCATATGGAAAGCCGAAAGTGGCTTTTATGTATTTGAACAGACACCTTTAAAATCCAAGTTAAGACCTACTGGTCTGGATACATAGTGGTAACTGGATGGGTCTCAGTCAACCTGTGGAAGTCCCCACCTATCTGTCTATCTTTATTCCCTTCCAGGCCCACTGTCAGCATGAGCAAAAGTGCTTCGGGGGGTTAACTGTGGTAAGAAGGTAATTTTAAGTTGTAAAATTTGGAGTAAGATGGTCCTGTGTTCATGACCTAGCTTTATGACTTTTTCCCATGCAACCTCAATTTGCTTATCTATTAAGTGGACATAATAATAATAATTTACCAGAACAATAATGTGATTTGATGATAGAATGCTTACACATCACTTAGCATATAGAAAGTTCTAGTTGCCAAATTGGCAATGAGTAAGAGCTCTATGGTGCTTCAACCAGAAGTCTCCTTATGGCTTCCTGGCTAGTTCTGCTTTGTGCTTTTGTGTTGAGCAGGGTACCTTCTTGTGAAGCAGGTTATATCATGAATTGATGTTTAGTTGATGTCTCCTGAGGCATGCTTTTCTGTTCTACCTCCACCCAGTGAGCCAAGGTGTTCACCACATGATGACTCAGGGTGCAGCCAGGATTCTGTATTCACCTCTCTCTCTGCTCTGCTCTTCTCTACCCAGGGCTGTTCTGTGCAGTCCCAGATGGCAGGAACTGTTAGAGCACAGAGATTGCCCAAGCTGAACTCTTCCAGGGACTAAAGGAGAAGCTGTTTAAGAAAGGGAGCACATTTCTCAGATTTCGATGATCATTTCAGGATGTCTGTGAGCTGCTCAGCTTCATTTCCTCACAAGGCCCATGGTGGCTGAGAATTTGTGCAACTTTTCCTTCGGTTGTATTTCTCTTCCAACTGTCCTGCGTTGTTTACGACTTCCGACTCCTGTTCAAATAATTGTGTGACTATACTTACCGATTCACAGGGAAGCAAATCAAATGAGAGCCTTGGGCAATTCAAGCCACACAGAGTGGCTGTCTGCTAGGGTAAAGTATGAAGAGAAGTAACTTTATAGTGAGAAAGCCTGAAGAGAAGGTTAGGGTCAAAATAAGTTGTGGTGAGTGAAAATGGCAGTAATACACTTGATATGGGGTGATGAAGATGATACTTTATTTCTGGAGTCTTCTCTCTCCTCCCTGCAACCCCGATAACCTCATCTAATGATGAGGAAAACAGCAGATTAATCCACATTGAGTTCTGTTCTGCAAAATCCCTGACCAATGCTCCTTGAGTTGACAAGGTCATCAAACACAGTCTTGAGAAACTCACAGGTATGAGATGCCTAAGGAGATGGAATGTGGTCTTCTGGATGCCATCCTGAGCCAGAAAATTCACCTCATGTAAAAGAGAAGGAAATTGCAATAAAACATGGATTTTAATTAATAATAATGTATCCATAGTGACTATTCTTGACAGACAAAATTTACATACTAAAGGAAGATTTTTAACAACAGGAAATTGGACATGGAACTCCTGGGAACTCTTCATTACATGTAATTTTTCTATAAATCTTAGGCTGTTTTAAGTTAAACAAGCAAACAACAAAAACCAAGCAACTCAGCCTAGAGGCTTGCTGCATTCATTTAGTTGATCATTTATAAATCCATTCACTTATTTTTGAGAAGAAAATGAAAATAAAACCCTTGATAAAAGTTACGGACAATTCAGGGGAAGAGAGAGGAGCAAGGAGGAAGTACAAAATGAAGAGACAATGAGGAAGCATACAGAGATGACAGGAACAGGGGAAAAAGGGACACAAAGGGAGAGACCAAGAGATAGGAGGAAGATCAAGAGATTTCAATGACAATTCCAACAGGTGAAGTGAAAACATCAAAAATGATAGTCAAAGCAGGTATCTTGTTTTGGTTTACAAAACTCACAGTTCAGGGACCTTACCTTATGTTGGGGGGAGATTACATGTCTGCGGTTGTATGTGGGAGAGTTATATAATTTTAGGCGGAATTATGATCTTGTTACTGTCTTCATTTAGGATTTAAGTGTGATGTAAAGATATAGTTTGATGTCCAGTTGATAAGGGGTGGACTTGTGATGGTTAGGTTTTGTTGTCAACTTGGATGTTTTTAATTATCTTGGGTGGGTCTCTCATGAGGATATTTACAGGAAGGCAGCCTCTCAGTAGGGGGCAGGATGTAAGGAAACTCAAAGAAGCTGGAAGTAAACATCCTTTCCTGTGTGTGCAGTGCAGGAAGGAAATTCCAGAGACTCAGGAAACCATTAAGTCTGGGGAAGGGTTGTAAGACCCCACCCTAAGGCTATATAAAGGGGAAGAAATTCTCTCCTTGGGCCTCCTGCCTGTTCCCTGTTCTATGTGTGTGGTGTAGGTGATGGGTTTCTCTCTTTGCTCAGACCTGTGAAAGGGGAGCAGCCTCTTTTGCATTCTGCAACTTCCCCTGTATCTATAGCTACAAATAAATACCTTCCCCCCCCCAAAAAAAAAAGATAGTCAAGGGCAATGATATATTTGTCTTGTGCCTCTGATGTAGTCTGATGACTTTCTTTCCTCCTTCTTCTTCTCTTCCCTTCTTTTTCTTCTCCCCTCCCCTCCCCTTCTTTCACTCTTTCTTTTTTAAAAACACTATTTCCGTATGCAACCCAGGATCACCTTGAACTTGAAGTATAGCCTGTTCTGGCCTCCAGGTCATGACTCAGTATACATGCTGGGTATGGTGATACATTCCTTTCCTGAATGCTGGTGCTAGAGGTGAGCACCACCATGCCTGGCTTGGTCTGGCATTTCTGCATCACTTAAGCCCTTTAATAATAGGGCTTAATATAATAATTAAAAAATTTCCTTTTAATAAACACTTCTAGCAGCAACTCTAAAATGCTAAAATGAAGGAATTAATCATCTGGAATCTCAGCTGTTGCCTAATGAAATTTATGGGAAATCTGAGACGGTCATTCCAGTATGACAAGAATAGCCCACATAAAACCTAAGCTTATGCACTTGCTCTTATAAAGTCAGCAGGGACTTTCAATGTAATATTTAGCTTGAGGTCTTGATGGTGTCTGGAACATAGGCTAATCTCAAATGCCATGTACCTGAGTTTTTCAGTGCCTCTGAGCTTCCTTTCATTTAGGAACAAAATATCAATGTACCTCACTGTCCATGAGGGCCTCAAAAATGACTAGAAGAGTTAAGTAAGCTGATAACATCATTAACTAAATCGAATTTGATTTTGTGTTTCTAACATCACTTTTACTTGTTAATCATTGAAAATGACTCTTGCTTACCTATAATATTAACTCACTCAAATGTCATATGTTTAAGCATTTCAAGTATCTTTATTTTAATTCCTCATTATTGTCATACTTTCTCTATTTAAAAAAATCATTTATTTATTTGCAAGGAGAGAGAGAGAATGGGAGTAGCATGGCCTCCAGCCGCTGCAAACAAACGCCAGATGTGTGCGCCATTTTGTACATCTGGCTTTACATGGGTCCTGGGGAATCCTGCCCTGGTCATTAGGCTTTGCAGGCAAAGGCTTTAACTGCTGAGGCATCTTTCCAGCCCCCATTTTCCTCATTTATTAGACTTCAGTTACTGAAGGATTTTGTTAAATTGAATCACTTTTTAAAATTTTTCATGAGCACTGGGACTTTCTTTCTCTTTGGATCAATTCAGTTCATTTCATTATGTCCCAAATCCTGTTTTTTAAAAATGTTATGTTTTCTCTCATTCTGTGTGCTCATGTTTAATTTTTTTTTAATATTTTTTATTTATTCCTTTTCAAGCAGAGATACAGAGACAGAGAGAGAGAGAGAGAGAGAGAGAGAGAGAGAGAGAGAGAGAGAGAGCACACCAGAGCCACCACCTTGTGGGTCTGGCTTATGTGGGTCCTGGGGAATTGAACCAAGGGCCTTAGGCACTGGAGGCAAGCGCCTCAACCACTGAGCCATCTCTCCAGCCCTCATGTTTAATTTTTTGAAGCATATTTTCAATTCATTAAAAAGTTTTGTGTTTTCTGCATGTCTAAATATCTTCACTTTGACTTTCCAATTGACAGGTTAGACAGATATAAAGTTAAGCATTTAAAATAATTTCCTAGGGCTGGGGAGATATCTCAGTGGGAAAATACGTGGCTCTCAAACATGAGAACCAAAGTTTGATTCCTAGTACTCACATAGAAAATGCTGGTATGGTGGTACATACTTGTAATCCCACTATTGGGGAGGTAGAAACAAGAGGATCCCTGGAGCTCACTAGCCAACAAGCCTAGCCTAATTGCTGAGCTCCAGGCCAATGAGAAACCCTGTCAATGGTTTCCTGACGATAACACACAAGGTTGTCTTTCACCTCCACATGCGCACACACATACATGAATGTGCACCCCCACATGCAGGTGCCAACGTGCATACATACTTACACAACGCATGAACAAAAGAACAAGGAACGATTTTCTTTTGTTATTCTTAAGACACAACTCCATTATTTTCATCATTTAATTTTAAAAATGTTTTATTTATTTGCAAGGAGAGGAAAGAGAAAGAGAGAGTGAGAGAGAGACAGAGAGAGAGATATGAAAGAGACAGACACAGCTGTATGTGCACACCAGATCCTCCAGCCACTGCAAACAAACTCCAGACACATGTACCACCTTGTGCATCTGGCTTTACATGGACACTGGGGAATTGAACCCAGTTTGACTTTTGAGCCATCTCCCCACCCCAGCCCATAGCATTAAATTAAAAAAAATATTTTATTTATTCATTTTCAAGCAGAGCGATA